>JAULBS010011312.1:0-11123 GCA_032355785.1 Symmetromphalus regularis | reverse complement strand
AATCAATCAATCAATCAATCAATCAATCAATCAATCAATCAATCAATCAATCAATCAATCAATCAATCAATCAAACAAACAAACAATCAATCAATCAATCAATCAATCACTACTCCAGCATGTTTTATTACAGAGAGAGTTCTTTAATTTTATGTTTTAATTAAGACCAGCTTTGCTGAATTTGTACAACTTGAAAAATATTGTTACTGGGAATGATGCAGAAAATCTAAAAAGGTGGATTGGAGATGGAAGGGTAAAACAAGATAATGTGAAAACATATAATACTGAAAAGGAGGGATGGCAGATACATAATAAATTGAGATCTAATAGATGTATTAAGGTGAGAAAATATAAATCTGTTAACAAAGTATGTGAGTGTGGAGTTCCAATCCTATACGTTATATCAAGCATTTTCCTTTTGACATTGCATAAATGGATTGTTTTTCAGGGGCACCAGTCAAAGTTAGGAGAAGTGCATGTACAGTTTATTTGATTATCTTAAGTTTCACTCACTGTAACATCAGACTTTAGTTTTTAACATCAACATTTGCACTCGCACACAAAATTTAATACCATTTGAAGGAGTGAAATTAACTAGAAACTCTCATTTGGGTGTAACCAAACTTCACCTGTGTGTTGTAGTTATTTCCATCAAAATATAAACTTTAATCCAACTTTAAAACATCTCACATCATGTGACAATTAACATTTTGTATGTTAGAATATTTGTTTTGGGGATAAACAACATTAAATTGAGGAACTATGGGGTTTAGCCAGAGGGGGAAAATGCCAAGGCAAACCCAGATGCTGGGAGCTTGGACCATGTGGATATTAAATATCAATATCATAGCAAAAAAATCTTTAAAATCTGCATAAATTCAGACATGCCTCATGCTGGCTACACTAGAGGAACTATTAATTAATAATAAAAAGAGTGCTTTTGTTTTGTAAAACCTAAGGTCTGTAATAGTCTTTGCTTTTGTGGTGATTATTTGTGGTTGCTTTCTAATATGTTTACCACTAAAGCTACTTCTAGCATTATTGTTGAAGCATTGTCAGTGATGTGTTACTTCTCTTAAGTAATAATGCTATGTCAGTTACCTCTCTTTACATGTGTGCCAGATGTTTTTATTTACATTTGTGCTTCGTGTCACATTTTTTATATTTGATTTTTACATTCACTTCACTAAGCAGTTTAATACCTGGCTTTATTTTAACAAGTTGTTGTCTTAATTAACTTAATAATCAGCCAAATCTTTCTTTCTGCATTGTTTTATTTTTATATAACTTTTGATAGTCATCAGTTTTATTTTAATTTTTGGTTGGCAAGTATATCTTAACAAAATATGTAACTGTTATTTTTTTATTTTAACTTAGTGGTAGTTTTCACAATTTTTTTATGAATAAATGTTTCTTCAATTTTATTAAAAGAAAAACAAAAACACACAGATTTCTAGAACAAAATCATTTATTCTCTAACTTTGAAATATATGTTTAATTTGTATAGACAAGATTGCAATTTTTAAGGGTGATGTTTCAAGTTTCTTTATAACTGAACTGTAAAATGTTTAAATTGTTTCCCTTGTCTTGATGTTTAATTTATGTAATTCCAACCCAACCAACTGAAAATGTTAACTGAGTGTAGAGGTACACATGATGTAGTGATAGCACGAGTTATTATTAGATGCATTTCCCTATTAACTGAGTGTAGAGGTACACATGATGTAGTGATAGCACGAGTTATTATTAGATTCATTTCCCTATTAATTGAGTGTAGAGGTACACATGATTGTTGTGCATTTCAGTATAGAGGGACATGAAAATTAACTATTTCCACCCCCCCACCCCCTATTTCTATTCACTCATCACTTTTGGAGCCCTCCTTTTCAGAAATCCTGCATCCGCACCTGTGACACCACATTATTACCTGAGATCTAGAAAAATTAGGTTGTTAAACAAAGAATCCTAGTTTTTATTCATCTGAAATACTTTCACCGTGTAGATGATGTAAATTTAGCACTAACAGTAAGAATGTTTTGTTCCCCACATTTGTTTGCTTTGAGCACAGAACACACCTAACTTACCTGTACATGCACAGAAATGCACAACTTGCATATTATTAATATTAGACTAATAACTTTGATTTTAAACATTAGCTCAGAAAGTCTTGATTTGCTGATGACATGTCTTGGTTAATGTAATAAAATGGAACACAATTTCAAGCAAATATATTTTGTTTTGTTGCAATCAGAGTTATTTTTATTGTATTACGTACTTATTTTATAAGACAGTTTGTGATTAAAAATTAAATCTGCTTTAGACAGATTTCTGGATGCAGGTTTATGTGTTATTCATAATTCTCGATATTTCACTATTTATACAAAGCATACAAACTTTCATAATCCCTCACCTTACTCAAAATTCATGAGCAGGATTTTGGGTAGGATTTTAATTAACATTTTATTGAGTAATATAAATTTCTACACTTGTTGTGACCCCCACCCATGGTATAAATAGGACAATGACAGTAATTGTCAATGACCCCTTAGATAAAGTTCACTGTAAATAACTTGATGTATACAAAATTGTACACAATACGCAAAACTGTCAAACAAAATAGAGGTGAGTTTGAGTTGCATTTTGTGTGTAGTAATGTGCATGCTACAAATTTTTATAATAAAATTTTGTTTTTAAAAGTTCCTAATTTACTGTTCATCAACATAGATCCATTTTTTAAATGCTGATGGTTCCATTTTATGCTCTGTTACTGATATGTCATCATAAAAATGGGTTTATTTTGCAGCATTTCATTACATTGAATTTTTCATTCAGATTTCTCTTTTTCTTTCCCTAATGCAGCAGAGAAGTTATTGTCAGTTTGTGTGTTACAGATTGGTGTTTATTTCAGATAAGAAACCTGTCTATATTGTGGAGTTTGTAGACTCTCTGTCAGGAAATTTCACCAACACAACATGTCTGGATGAAGTACACGAGGCTATCAACACGAAGGTTAATGAGTTGCTGGTTGACTTCAGTAATGAGCTTGGCAAAACACAATGTAATGGTAGCACTGACATCCGCATCCTTCTTATCTCTGGTACCATCAAGTTCACACCCACAAAGGTGAATTTCTATTCTTTATAGGTATAATATCTGTATAATAACACAACCACCCCCACCCACCCCCCATCTGCCCCTATATGCCACTATTCAAAGCACACGATATATAATGTTAAGTACAGTTGAGACTAATATAAGTGCCACCTCTATAGAACAGCCAACTGCCCATAACGGCCATCCTTAATCCCCTCCAATGTATTTCCTTATTTATTTTACGTGTATATTAGAACCACCTGTCCTATGCAGCCATCAGCCACTATTTTCATCAAAAATAGGTGTTTGAACCTGCCATAATGGCCACAAGATGTATATTTATCTAACTTTTTATTTTTGTCAACCCAAATCTGCATGTTATTTTTGTCCCTGTATATAACAGTCACCTACCCATTTATGACCACTTTTGCCAGGTCCCTTGGGTGACCATTATATACAGGTTCTACTGTACATGTTTATGTTACATACCTTTTTTGGGGATTATGGATCTGCCAGCATGAACTTTGGTCTGTTTTTATTTAAATTTCCCCACCAATCTTGTTACAACCAGTGATACTTGGCATTTGCAGTTTAGTGTGGATAATTTACTCTTTTTTTTAATACTGTGTACCCAAAAACCTATTTCTTTTTTAAAATACTGGCTCTAAACCAGCCAATCATGCTGGTGTGGAAATAAAATAAGTTAACTTTATGTGTTTTTGTAAATCTAAACAAGTCTTAACAAATGTTATTTTTATTTTTATTCCATCCAGTGACTTTAATTGCTACAAAAATATGTAATATAAAATTTAAAAAAGTACATTGTTTTTTTCTCTATTAAGCATTGTATAATACACATCAAAAGCTTAATCTTATTTAGCTAATTTACATCTTCATGAAATGAGGGAATCCTGTGAAAAGTACAGATACAACACAAACAAAAATTCTTATCATTTGATTTTTTCTGTCAAGACATGAAAGCTGCTAGAGGCTTCAAAATGTCTCTAAACTGTTGTAAATTCAACTGCTCAACTGCTTCAGTAAACTGCCAATACAATTACATAAAAAGAATTTTTATCCATACCTGTTTGTAAAATGATTAGTGTCAAGGACTAATGATATTAGGTGAATGGGTAAACCCCATTAAGCAGTAATGACCTTAATAGGTCATGTTTAACCATATTTCATAACAGAAGAAATTTACAGAAGTCATTACATAAATTAACATAAATTCAGGATACATTTTATATACATATAAATTATGTTTTAACTGATTCTCTTTGCAGGCTGAATTTGAAGTGATCTTGGGCCTGTCCTATGTAACATCATCAATACGAACTGTCCAGTCATGTGGTGTTGAACTGGTTACATTTGTGAATAACACCTTCCCATCCTACTTGTCACAAATACGAGATGCTGTTGTGCCTCTGTTCTGTCATGACGTTCATTATGAAGGACCCTGCAACATAACACGGCAACAGTGGGACTGCGATGATGGTTATCAGTTTGATAAAGAAAACTGGATTTGTAATCCCATGCCATCAACAGAAGCTTTGACAACAACTGCATCATCAACTACAACATCATCAACTACATCTGCCACCACAACCAGTCCTCCACAGCCTGTTGACAGTGTACCACGGATGTTGATGACGTTTGAAGGGTCATTCAGATCTGTAGATAAGCTAGAGCAGTACTGCTTACCACAGTACCACGATGGCTTTATATATGTTCTTGGAAAGTTCATTGAACCAGAGGTTAACAAACGCTTTAAGTCGATGTGTCGGGATATTCAAATCATTATCACTAGGAACCTGTCACTGTCTGTAAACACTCATTCACACAAGGTAACTCACATTTCTGTTTTCTTTATGTTAGGTACAAAATAGATATTTTTAACTGGTCAAATTGAAGGTCACACAGTAACTCACATTTCTGTTTTCTTTATGTTAGGTACAAAATAGATATTTTTAACTGGTCAAATTGAAGGTCAGATAGTAACTCACATTTCTGTTTTGTTTATGTTAGGTACAAAATAGGTATTTTTAACTGGTCAAATTCAAGGTCAAACAATAACTCACATTTCTGTTTTCTTTATGTTAGGTACAAAATAGGTATTTTTAACCGGTCAAATTCAAGGTCACACAGTAACTCACATTTCTATTTCATTTGTCTCAGTATTTTGAATGGTATTTTTAAGATTACTTCTCATCTCACTTAGTTTATTTTCACAAAACTTGCTAAGTCCCAAGTGATGTTATTTTTACTATTCCTAATGCATGCATGAGACACTAGGTCACAAAATCTAGACAACTGTTAGTATAACAGTGTTGAACAAATGCAGTTATAAGAGCTTTTAGGTGAATAATGGCTCATCATACCCGTAATTTACATTGTTATCTCCATAATTCCAAATAGTGGACAGTCAGTTTTATAAAAACACTCTTCAGTGTTTCCCCATCAGATGTTTGGTGTATGCACTGACAGTGGGTCAGTTCTAGTCATTGACAGGTGGACATATTCAAAAATGTCTGATTTGTCCATTTGGTTCAATTCCACTCATTGTTCACCTAGCATATGGCTTTAGTGTAAACTTTAATTTTTATAAACCTTTGGTATTTCGTTATATATCACTAAAAGTACTGTATTGTTGAAGTGGGTTTATTTTAGAGAGTTCGTATTCAGTGAGTAATTTTGAGATCATTATCCTACACTTAAACCATTAAAAGTGATGATTGTTATTCTACAGTTAAACAACTAAATATGCTATCAAACAAACTTATGTACAGTAACTTTAATTTGTCTTGTAGATTAATGCTGTGCTAAAGGTTCATTTCCTGGCCCTGACAGATGAAAAGGATGCTTCTAAAATGCTCATCTGTGGTGGGTACATGGCTTCTGTGTTTTCTGTGCCCAGTCTTCATCTGCCCACCTTAACTCTGGCATCAAGTTATATACACAACTGTTCAGAGATCACACTGGATCCGGACAAGATCAACTCTTCCAGTGATAGCATAGAACACTACTGTCCAGATGGATATATCTATGATGAGACCAACTATAAATGTATCAATGGTAATGTGCATACTAATTCAAGTAATTGTTTTCCAGCTTTTGAACCATAATGAAGAATATTAAGTATTCTGTAAAATACTACTATTTTTATAACATTTTATATGTGATCTCTGTAAGTATTTTTGTATTTGAAAATACAAGAATTTTTTTTAATTAATACTGTAATTTGGATATAAAAGTATTCTGTAAAATTAGTAGTACTATATCAGAACACATGAGTTTTCCATTTAAATTTTAACTGTATTTGTAAATATAAGTTCTATGTAAAATAATTTCTACATTTGTAAACACAAGTATGGTGAAAAAATGCTATATTTGGAAATATAAGTATTATGTAAAATGATTACTATGTTTGTAAACATAATAACTGTAAAATTAATACTGTATTTGTAAACATAATAACTGTAATATGTAAACATAATAACTGTAAAATTAGTACTGTATTTGTAAACATAATAACTGTAAAATTAGTACTGTATTTGTAAACATAATAACTGTAAAATCAGTACTGTATTTGTAAACATAATAACTGTAAAATTAGTACTGTATTTGACATTTCTGTCTATTTTGCAGAAAGTGTTGCCACTCTGTTGACCTCAGTTTCTGTGGACTTTACCATTAGGACATTACAGCATAAAAAGTGCTTGACAGAACTTCAGTCCTATACTGAGAGCAGTGTAGATGATGTTTTCTCTGAGCTGAATGCTGTGCTGAGAAGTGGGGAGCTGTGCAATACCACATCACAAGTAGTACTTCGGGTGAAACCAGGACAAATCAGTGGGGGTGGATTTGGAGTAAGTTGCTGTAGTTAGTTGACATTTAAATATATCACAAGTATTATTTACAGGGTTGCCGCGGTCATTAAAACCCTGCAAAAGTTTTGAAATTTGCAAAATACTTTTCAAGGCCTTGAAAAGTCATGGAAAAGTTTTGAAATTCTACATCGGCCAAGATTTTTTCGATCATGCTTATGAATGTGATCACTTTTTTGATGCATCAAGTGCCTGAAAATCATGTTTCTCACCATTAAGTGTGATTTTTTCCTCCTAAAGAGTATAAACCCTGTCTTTTTATGCAGATAGAACATTTAGTTTTTCCAGATTTCAGTTTTAGCTCATGGCAGTGTAAAACATCTGTAGATTTTTACAGATTTCTGTGCAAAAAGGTCATTAATATTTTTTGAAACGTCATGGAAAAGTTTTGAAATTTGATTCTTGAATGTCTGCAGGAACCCTGTACTTAATGTTAAAACAGTCAAATTCCCAGACAATTGTTTAGACATAAGTGAACACATTTAAATAACAAGATTTATTTTAGAATTTCAGACACGCTTAGTAGTATTTATTTAAAATAATGTTTAAAAATTACAATAGAACACACTGGTTGTAGTCAGTCACCTAGTAACCCGCTCTTTTACTCCACTTAATTACACAATGGATAATGTTATGCATAACCATTTTCACAAATGTGTAATTTTGCAATAAGGTCATACATGTTTAATATATTTTCTCTCCTTTTCATGTAAATTACAGGGTAATTTAAAGTGTTGAAATCACCACATATTAAAAAACAAGATGTCTTTAAATCCTTTTTTAAATATTTGTTATTTATCATTAGGTTTCCATAATTACACCAGTTGGGTTCCTAAGTCTGGAAAATGATCATGTAGATGTTCGGAAATGCACAGAAAATGCTCTGGAGTTTCTCAAATTGAAATATGTGACAACACTGCAAAAGGCTGTGAACAATGTATCTGATTTGTGCCGCGTATCTTTGAAGGCAAAGAGTTTCAGTATGGTTTCAAGTCAATGGGAGTGTTTTGATGGTTGGATTTATAATGTAGCTTCACACCAATGCATTGCTGCTCCATTAGGTGAGAATACTAAATTATTTTAACACCAGGTCTCATTGGGGGTGGGGCTGACAACACGAACCAGGAATATCTGGGAATCTTTGAAAACTCAGGAAATTTGGCTAATTTGTGAAAAAAACTAGAAAACTTGGCAAAAGCATACTCAACATTTAATTAAAGGAACTAATTTTGGGTAAAACTTAGAAAACTCATGGAAAATGTGCTCAACATTCAACTATTCTGAGAACAATACAGTATGTCTCTATATGAAACTCATGGAAAATGTGCTCAACATTCAACTATTCTGAGAACAATACAGTATGTCTATATATGTGACTTTATGGAAACAGTTACATACATGTAATAACAAATTTGTTAAATGTTTCCTTTAATTTACTTTAGACATTAGAAGACAGAAGATACTTCAATTAAATAAATTAAAAAGAAATTAATATAATTTTTATTTAAAAGTTTAAAATATAGCATAAAAGTTCAATCTGTTCTATGTACTCGAAGGAGGTACATTAAAGCTTTTTAGACATGTTTCTGTTCTGACTTCAGGTTCTACAGCCAGTTTTCAGTCTGCGGTCTTCTTGTTGAAATAAGGTTCGGGGTGTTTAAACAGATCAGTATAAATTAATGTGTGGACAAGATAGGAATTATTAATGGGTATTTGAAAGATTGAGACATGTGATGTGAATGTTGTAATAAACTTTATGAATATCCTAATTGAAATGTTTGTGATTTAGATGTGTTCAAGAAAAAGGAACGCACAAAGAGGGAAGTGAACATGAAAGTGTATTCTTTCAACCAGGATAAACCACCTTACTGGAACTCCACCGTTCCACAATGTATAGGTAACTTTAAAATGATTACTCTTAAATCCAAGGTGCAATAATTAAATATTCGAGTACTGTGTATGTGATTCCAAGGGGTTTTGTTAAATAATATCAGTATATTAATCCATGGTATTCCACACACTGTAAATCTATATAATTGTGTATCATATAACACCAGAAAATGATATACATTTTTATTGAAAAAAAATTCCATTCAGAAGTAAAATGGATAATAATTATTGTTGGAAAGAGGTTGAATGCAGCTGTAGTATACATTGTTAAATGCAATCATAACTTCAGCTACAAATTTTCAGTCAGTGCTAACAATCAACGCACTCTAACTTACAATGTTTTCTGATAGTAGTTGTTTTTTTCTTCTTTGATTAATTTGTTCTTTGCTATATTGTAGACAAGAAGCCTCCTGTGTTCCTGGACTGTCCAACAAATCCTGTTCTGGTGAAGCTGGGGCCAGCAGGGCCAGTCCCTGTCAACTTTACTCTTCCTACAGTCATAGACAATTCTGGATCAGCACCAAGCATTTCTTTCATACCAGAAGACTTCAGTTTGCCATATCTGTTTACCACAGTATGTATTATTTATATCATATTTTAGTCTTGTGCATTCGTTTGTCCACACCAGTAAAGTGGCAGATAATGAACACTAAAGAAACAGAAGTTAGGGTAGCTATAATGTAATTTTCAATTGTAATTAGTGTCTCTGTACAGGGATGGTGGTCTCAGGGATCGAACCCACCACCACCACCAATCCTGTTCAAAACATTTTTTATCTTTTTCTGTATATTGTATACACTTCCTTAAAGGCAGATATTATCTTATACATTATTGAAGCACCTCATCTGCACACATTCCTGTTTAAACTGGTAAGCACTTCATTAGTTTATATTTTCATTACTGTAGCTATTCCGTTATTGTTGTTAGCAAATGTGTAGAGAGCTTATTTGAATACTATGTTTAACATTTTATAAAATGATTCAGTAATAAATTTTTGTTCTATAATAAGTGGTGATTTTGTAATCTGTCTTGGCTTGTCTTCCAGTTGTTCATTATTTTAATATGTGATATTTAATGTGCGTGATTTTTATTTAGAATACTACACTTCGTATGATTGCCAAGGACAAGTCTGGAAATGTGGCTGATTGCATTATGAATGTATATTTGATTGGTAAGACTTTTTAAATTGAATATTTTAGAACTGCACTTCAAGCAGCATGCTTTATGGGGAAGGGAGATAACAAAATGTGCCAAATTACACCATTTTGAAAATCAGTTAAGGATTATTAAATTGAATATTTTAGAACTGCACTTCAAACAGCATGCTTTATGGGGAAGGGATATAACAAAATGTGCCAAATTACACCATTTTGAAAATCAGTTAAGGATTATTAAATTGATAAATTTAATTAGCAAACATTGAGTCCAGATTATTTCATAACAATATTGATATTACAGATGATATACCACCCAGTGTTTCCTGTCCCTCTCATGTCATGATTGAGCTGTATGACAGCATAGATGCAGATGTGAAATTTGAACTCAAACATGTTGTGATAAATGTTTCCGACTACAGTGGAATACAGCGAATTGACTACCGGCCTGCAGTTGGGTCTCTGGTGCGACTCATGGAAGCGTTTGTTGTCACAGTCACTGTGTATGATTACACTGGAAACCATGTTGCTTGTAACTTTGTCTACGAGGCTCAACGTAATTACTTTATTGTTAATATTTTTTGTCCACTCTAGTCAATCACAGTTAAATGATATCACAAATCCTCGTAAACTCTTTGTTAAATGCCTTTTACAGAAGTTGAAATAATAATTCCAATATCAATGCTTTGAAAAACAACTGAATGTGCAAAGATAAAATTTGAATACTTAAAATATTTTGCATATTAAACTAATTACTTATATAGTATTAGCTTATGCCAGTAAAATTCACAATGTTTCTAATATGTAAAGTTCACAAACATTAACGAGATTATGTTTACTGTATCCCTAACACACTTCTACACAGTTTAGGTTTAGACGTCCCACGGAACACTCCCCAGAACTTGAACATACACCACAGAACCCATTGAGATGACAATAATTCACATAAATATCATACACATCCTGTATCAGAACCCACTGAGATGACAATAATTCACATAAATATCATACACATCCTGTATCAGAACCCATTGAGATGACAATAATTCACATAAATATCATACACATCCTGTATCAGAACCCACTGAGATGACAATAA
>JAULBS010011290.1:0-11126 GCA_032355785.1 Symmetromphalus regularis | reverse complement strand
ATGGGATGGTGCATATAAAAGACCCCTTGCTGCTTATCGGAAAGAGTAGCCAATGTGGCGGCAGTGGGTTTCCTCTATATACATATGTCAGAATGACCATATGATTGACGTCCAATAATTGCTGATAAGATTAAAAATCAATGTGCTCTAGAGGCGTCGTTAAATAAAACTAACTTTACTTTACTACGTGAATTAAATCCGAACTAAAATCATATTTACAGCCAGTGCTTACAAAACTAAATGTCTAGACCCAAATTTATTCAGATTCTTAAGACGTGGGCCATTCCCATTTGTTTACCCACTGTAAAAAAATTATTGTTTTAAATGTAGTTTTTTTTATGATTTGCATAGATATTTTAATTAAGTTAAATTTATAAGGTGGCCATGACCACATTCCACTCACCTCCAGCATACACTTTGTATGGCTAGGAAATATTTATAATTGTGAAAGACCTATTAAATGTAGCAATAGCATCATACAAATAACATGTATGAATTCAGACTTAGTCTAGATGTTCAAATATCGTAAGGATGCCATGATGCAGTGAAGGGGGTAGAGTGTTTTTCTGAGGTGCTTGAGCACAGCATTGATCTCCTTGGTGGACTAATGTTTTAATTGGATTTATTCTCATCGCAACCAGTAAACCCATGACTCATACATTGAAAGCTATGGCATGTGCTGTCCTGTTTGTGGCAAAGTGCATATAAAAGATGCTTTGCTAACACTGGATAAATGTTGTTGGTTTCTTCTGAAGACTACATGTCAGAATTATCAAATGTTTGACATCCAATTTGTTTTTGTTTATTTCGTTTAATGCCATCACTAGAACTCATTGATTTATTAGTAATAAGTTATTGAATGTCTAATATTTAGATATTGTGGCACATAAGTGTGAACAAGTCTCTAATGAGTTTTGAACCTTTGTCTTTAGCACGAGAGTCTGATTTCATACAGTTGGACAACTGAGGTTCTTGACAACCTATATCTGATGATTAATAAATCAATGTGCTCTAGTGATGTCATTAAAAACACTTATTAGTTAGCAAGATGCCATTAATGAAATCACTAACTAAAAACTCCTCTTTCAAAGTTGCAATTATCTGTATCTACCCACCAGCGTCAGTGGTGCAGTGGTTAAGCTGTCGGTCTCAAGGCTGGTACTCTGATCAAATCTCATTTGAGGCATTATATTTTTATTCTCGATACCGGCTCCAACTGTGTGAGTGCTCCACAAAGGTTCAGTAGGTAGGTGGTTTATCAAAGGTCATGGTATTTGCTGTCCTGTCTGTGGAAAGGCACATATAAAAGATCATTTATTGCTAATCAAAGAGTTGCCTATGTGGTTATAGCGGGTTTCTTCTAAGGACCATGAGACACAATACCATATGGCCACTGAATAAACAATGTGCTGGGGTATCATTAAACAAACATTCCTTTACTTTTCCTGTATCTGATAAGGTGATCGCTATGTTTTGTAGGTGTGATGAATCTGGACAGTGGAGTGGGAATATACGCAGCAGACCCCGAGTCGTACACCGTGTTTGCTGATCTGTTTGACCCTGTCATCAAGGACTACCACAAACTGAAGTCTAGTGACCCCATCGCTCACCCAGAGAGCAACTTTGGAGATACTGAGGACCTCGGTTTCGGTGACCTTGACCCAGAGGGAGAGCTAATTATTTCTACACGAATCAGAGTTGGACGAAGTCACAAGGAATTTGCATTTCCACCAGTTCTAACTAAAGAGGTTCGTAAATTTTATCAAACACATTATTAGTATATATACATATTGTTAAAACTGAGAATTGATTTGAAGTTGGTCAAGAGGTACCACATTTTTGTGTCCTGTGGTGTTTGAATTGAGGATTTTGAGATATAATCTATCAGTAGCGTTACTTTTTGACCTTGAGGACTATCAGCGACTGTGTAGAAATGGTGCTATTTGGAGTCCTGCAACTTTGTGTAGGTCATCTTCCTCAGGACATCCAACTGTTAGTCTAACCTTTTGTGTTGATGCTAAATGCTCTGGTTATTGTGAAATTAAAACATCTCATCTGTGTAATAGAGAACATATTTCTTATAGGATTATGGATTGATCTTTCAAAGTCCATTTTAAAGATTTTTAGAGCTGTAGGTAGCCCCGAGGCATGGGAAATCTCTTGAATGAATTGAAATAACCGTACATATGTCTTTTCTGTACAGTTTCCAAGATTGGATGTAATACAAGTGTAAATCTAAGCAAGGGCGTTTCTCCCATCTTAGTCCAGCGTATGAGTTCCACACAAAGTCAACCTCTGTAGTCCAGTGGTAGGATATAAGACTCAAACTGAAGACACAGGTTTAAAACATGTTGAAGCTTGGCTCATAGTGATTACGTGTCAAAATTACTAAATGCTTGACATGTAATAACCAATGATTAATAAATCAAACTGGTCTAGTAGTGTTATTAAACAAAACAAAAAATAAAACCAAGAAAGATTTTCACATTGAATGCATGAACTTTAATAAATGGCAACACATCGTGGTTGTGCTGCTTCTGTTCGGTTCAGGTATGTTGCAAACAGTTGTGATGTAGGCTCTACACTTCAGTTCCCATCTTCATACAAACGATTGTTTATCTTAGGTAAGAGATGTAATGTAAACACATGTATTTTCAATATAATCTGTTCCTTTTAGGATCGTGAAAAGATGGAGAAGGTGTCTTCTGAAGCCCTGGCCTCCTTGTCAGGTGATCTGAAGGGAACTTACTACCCCCTGTCCGGCATGTCCAAGGAAACCCAGGACCAACTGACAGCTGAACATTTCCTCTTCAATGACCATGACAGGTAAGTTAAATCCACTTAACTTTCATCACAGCTGATATTAAACAATTCTTGATAGTCATACCATCTTTTATTTAAACTTTCACACGTTTATTTAAACTTTCACACGCAAGTTGGCAGGTCAAGTTGCTGGTGTTTCTGTTCCAGTAATGAGAGTGGCATCAGTTTTAGCATTTAGAACCATTATTAATATTTTCTATTTAAATTTTTTTTATTAAGTGTCGGCCATTGCAATTTAAGGTGTATTTTCATCTTAAAAATTGTCGAAAGTTTTATTATTATTATTTTTTTAATTTCATTTTAATTAGAACAATTTGTACCAAGTCAATAATAAATTTATTGCCATATTAGTTTACTGTCATTTTATTTTTGGTCATTTATGAAAAACATATCCGTGGTTTACTATGACAGAAGAAGAATGTATTTAATTTTTTTCATTACTGTTGAATTTTTTTTTTTTAATTTCTCATGTTTTATGTAATTTTGGATATTTGGCAATAAATATGAACTGTTAGGTGATTTGTTTGTTAAAAGGTTCCTGAAAGTTGCTGGTGGCTATGATGACTGGCCTACTGGACGTGGTATCTTCTACAATGAACCAAAGAATCTGTTGGTGTGGGTGAACGAGGAAGATCATCTGAGAATTATCTCCATGCAGAAAGGAGGGGACATTGCTGCTGTGTACAAGAGACTTGTCACAGTGAGTGCTTTTATTTTAAACCATAGAGTGTTTTATGTGTTCTCTACTTGAATTTCTGTTATGAATAAAGTAAATATTTATGGATGATGGTTTGCCACAATTATGTGAAATGCATTATTCAAGCACAGCCCTTTTAGACAAGTATTATTGGGTGCCTATGTCGGTGGTGGTAGGATGGGTGGCTGATAACATATGATGTCAGTGCTTTTCAGAAGTAATCAGAATATATTAATGTTAATGGATGGATCCAGAACTAACATAGAAATCCATCCTTAACTAACAAATAAATGACTAATTTTGTTATTCAAATCGTCTGTTTTATAAAAATAAGACAACCTCACATTTTAAAAAATACCTGGATATGTCACTGAACATATTCCGTGTCACAGATGGACATTGTAAAATGGTTATGTACTAGTTTGACTGAAATAATTGATTGTTGATTTGTTTATGCTGTTTACAGGCAGTGAAGGAACTGGAAAATAAATTGACTTTTGCTCATGATGACCGCCTTGGCTTCCTGACGTTCTGCCCCAGCAACCTTGGCACAACACTGCGAGCCTCTGTGCACATCAAGATCCCTCACCTGTCTGCTAGGAAGGACTTCAAGAACCTGTGTGAGAAATACAAACTACAAGCTAGAGGTAACTCATCAAACATACGGAGAGTGAGGGTGGAGTCTTTTACAATTTATTTACCAGCATTTTATATTATATTGTATACGTATCCATGGATAACACACGGGAGAGGGTGGAGTGTCTGAAATTTTATTTATAAGTATTTTATATCTTATGGTATTTTGTAGGTATCCATAGAGAACATTGGGAGATTAAGGTTGGCGTGTTTGACATTTTATTTACCAGTATTTTATTCATATAGTATTTTGTATATATATATATAGGTCTGTAGGAATGACTTTCAGAGTGGGAGACACTAACGGATTGGGTACAAACTATGTCCGATTTTGGCTACAATGGCAAATATTAAAGAGTAAAAAAAAATGGCTGGTTCCTACGGTCTTGATCTGTGGAAAACAAATGGTGATTGAGGGCGATGTGTTTGACATTGTATTTACCAGTATTTTACATTGTATCATATTTTGTAGGTATCCATGGAGAACACACAGAGAGTGAGGGCGGAGTGTTTGACATCTCAAACAAACGTCGCCTGGGACTGACAGAAATTGATGCTGTCAAGGAGATGGTCGCTGGAATTAAAGAAGTGATTCGTTATGAAAAGGAGTTAGCGTCAGGCAAACATAAATCATCATCGTGCATCGTTATTTAACTCTGATGACAGATAGCATGTGATTTCAGCGTTATGGCATTACCAGTTGGCCGTAGTCATGTTTGTCAAACTTTTAACATTATTGTCATCAACGTTAGGAGCATATTACTGTTAATTTATATTGCTATAATATATTATCAACAACTGTTTTTACATTTTCTGCAAAATTACCTTGAAATGTCAGGGTAAATGTCTGTTGTTTTTTTATCAAATTTTTTAATTAATTGTTTTTTTGCAAATTTTGCTGATGTTACATAGACTTAGTAATTTTACATTTTACACATAAAACTAATTCAGTAACTCCTAATTATTAAAAAAATAAAGCTGTACTATAGGGTGTCCAACAATTTAACATTTTCTACACTTTAATTGCAAAGGAAAAACATGTTTAATGACACCCGACTCGTTGTTTATTCAATGGATGTGTGTCAGACGTGTGTTTGTGACTTACAATCTGTAAAGGAAATCATCTACCACTTACGTTTTGAAAATGTCATACATAAGTAGTATCAAGGTCTGTATGGTATCATGCCATGTCATGGCGCCATACAAGCCTGGGTACTACTTACATATACCATGACATCAGTCAGAACTGTTGTTAAAGTTGAATTCAGACTTTAAAGTTCGGTCTGGTGTAATCCCTGGTTTTTCATTGATTTGAGTTCACACCATTATGGTACTGCCTAAACATCCTTTGGACTCTACATTGTGTAAAGATATGGTTCCTTAACATCACTGTTTTGTCATTCAGATTTACAAAACTTGCTCGGAATCTCATATACATTTATTTCTTGCAAGCATCAGGGATTTATGGATTGATTTTGTATTATCTCAAATTAAAACTATTATGAAAACTACATGTATGATGCCAATGTCTTGGCTGTCTTTCATCACTACTTAGTAACTGTTAAATGATCAGCCTAATTTTAATATTTATAAAGTGTGATACATATTAATGTTAAAAAATATAAATCTTACTACACTGGTAAATAGGTCATAGATAGGTATAAAAACTTTCACTTGATATGTGTTACTGTGTTTGTTTTCCAGTTGTTTTGTTTTCCAGTTGTTTTGTTTATACTAGTCATATTTCACATTTATATCTCGTTTGCATCTACTAAATCCCTAGACTTATAGTTTAAGATACAATATCTTGGGCCATTCTTGTCCAATATGCAATTACTTACACCAGTCTAACATTTGTGCTTATACAGATCCCTCATTAGTTTAACTCTGTATGTGAATAGGTGTAACGAACTATACATCTTTATATTACTCAAAGCTTGTCAAATATATTAACACGTCACTGAATGGTTACTCATATAACAGTACAAGCAAGTGATGGAATAGGATACAGATACAATGGTAATGGGAATATTAAACAAAATCAATAGGGGTAGAAATTAGGAAATGATTCCACTCACCTGAGGGGTCTAGCAGCTTAGAAACATTGCTGGTCCCTATAAACAAAGCGTTGGCCTCCTTTATTGTTTAGAACCATTGAGTAAAAATACAATTATACATTTCTGGCTAAGTTTGAGAGGTGAAAGCTTTGCTAGAAAGCGGTTTAAAGCCCATATATATAGGTAGTATATAGGTATCATTCATTGATAATAAATGAAAGTTAGAATCGAAAGAAAAGTGTTTCAGTCAACAAAATATCTACTGGCCCACAAGACTAATATATAAATTTTATTCGTCCCCTAGGATTTAAGTGAGTTGGTCGTTCCATAGTATATACCATTGTTTTTATATCTTAATTCCCTCACTTGTCAGCTTCATGCCATATGGACGACCTTTCGATATTTGGGCTGACTATAAAAGGTCCTGGACCAATATCCCATCACTTAAACCTCGTGTCCTATTACTAACACTTGGCAACGTTAACATAAAATTATAATTTCGTTATTGGTGTTTATATTCACATATTAATGTTAAACTGTTTTATTTTAAATGAAATGAAATGATATTTTGTTTGCGTGTACTAAGAATTATATGGTTTGCAGTGCATGGTCTGCACACTGTGGTGTCTTTGTTAGCTTGCAAACAGGAGACAGTCTCTCTCTCTGTATCGTGGTGAATAGGAGAATCGTGCCAAACAGGACATTGTGTTTTACATCAATCCCAGTATATGACAACTATAAGTGAAGATATTTTTTATATATTTCTACTAAATACAGTATTAAACTAAAAGTTTGAGCTTGTTTTGTTATGTACGGATATACTCAATACCGAGAACTGGCGTTGTTATGTCAAGCCCATATACACAAAAAAATCAACAACAAAAAAATCACGAGACTGTTTTAAAATACAATATGTTATTTATAATGTTTCTCAGAATTCATAATTCATTTGACAAAAGGCTTGATGATGCAGTGTTATACACATCTATGATACTTTCATTTATTTAAAGAAGTACCTACTTGACTGGGTTTATTACGAGGAGCTTCTAAATTGGCAGAATTCTGTTTAACAAAGCCATTTAACACATTGATTTATTAATTAATGACTACTGAATGTCAAACATTTGGTAATTTTGATGTAAACCTGCCACATATTTGCATGAGCAGTAAGGAACGCATATATACACTTTGCAACATATAAAACATACCACAGCCTTTGATATACCAGTCATAGGTTACTTGTTGGGACGGAGAAAACACCAATTAAGAGTGAGTTCAGTGAGGGGGATCCACCCTATGACCAAAGCATCTTTGGGTAATTATCTACCGACTGAGCTACATTCTGCCCCAGCTTAATTAAGAAGCCCTAAATTATGATTTATTTTGCAGGGCGTCATCGTGTTTCTTGGACTTTTTTCATGCAGTGATACAGTTTTGAACTTAATTGTGTTATTGTTTAGATTTGAAAACTTGTATACGGGCTTGAGGTAATGATATGTTATTGCATTAGAGTATCATCTTGATTATATTTTTTGTAAAGGCCTGGAAATTAGCGGCAGGTTACGGACACTGTCCAGTACAAATTTGTCATTTTGCAATATTTATACCAAGTCATTTTTTCCTACACTCGTGTTTTAACTATCAGCGAAAATCAACAATTTTATCTGTAAAACCGACTGTGTGTATTACAGAGACTGGGCTAAATTAGATGATGAAAAAAAAAACATTTTCTAGAAGCCATATATTTTTTTTAATTGTGTATAAATAATTGTATGACAGAGAGGTATATTATGTGTAATGTCCTGCACAAATTAATTGATATCGGACAATTTGATAGAGAAAAAAAATAATTTCCAGGTCTGTTGGTGTGATTTTGAGTATGACCAACAATGAATTTAACTTTGTTTGCTTAGCTAGTTTTTTCTTGTACAGATAAGGTATATTTTTGTAATTGGCGATGTCTACTTGTTATCGTTAGAGTTTCAGTCTTGTTTGCATGTGTGTCCAGCCTGTGTTAAATATGCATATTAAGTGTCCTTGGATTGCACTGCCTCTGTGCCTGGTACTCGCTTGAATGATAGTCACAAATACATTCTCTCATTTTTGTATTGTCATCATTTGGGAGTTATTTTGTTAATGGGTCACACCCAGGGCCGAATTTAGACCTAAAAATTAAATTGCATGACAAATAAAAAATGAACTAAAATGAATGAATATAACTAATTTTATAATTGTTACATTTTTTTAATAAAGGAAGTTCTTTGTCTGAGGAACTCCTCTGACATTGGGCCCCTTATAAATCCGGCCCTGGTCATACCTACCGATCATCACTTTGCAAGCATGTAGTCCTATGATTTGTATGCTAGTGGAAATGATGAAATCGAGTTCACCTATTACCATAATATATTACAGAAGTAAGCTAATGTATTAGATTGTCAGTGATTTTAGTTATATACGTTACATTATGCAACACTATAGACGTCGCTATACCATGCAACAATTTGTATAGATGCTACATCATACAACGCACTTCATTTGTTCTATTATTACAAAACCATTGGAATGTAAGGATGAAACGTCTTGTGACCTTTTTATCACTTTAACATTCGTATTGCGCACCAGCGAAGAATAAGTTCATTGTCTACGAGCATCTGGTGCTACTGAATACCATACAAGCATAACACTATTTTAAACATGGACCGAGTGCTTATCTTTATGGTTAGCCAATAACTGGAATATCCGTTATAGTAATGCTATGCACATTTAACATGTTGATCAGAGACAAGAGAATGTCTATTAATATCTGCATCTAATAATGGTATTATTGGGTTAAATGAAATTGTTCATTCTGCGCTATTTGATTTATTATGCATGCTCTATGACGTAAAAATCAGATTTCACAAGTCAAACATGCGTCATTGTTAACATTATGCGTCACTGTTAACATTGTGCGTCATTGTTAACATTTCTTTGTGTGACCAGAATTCTGAACCTTGTTTCTCGGTCTCTGTGATGGTTTGTGATACGAATCTATAATAATAACATGCCTGATGGTTTAGTACAATATTCTATATTAATAACGGGAGTTTTCTGTGTTGTTTACCGTCGCATTGAATGTAAATAACGTGACTAGCTATATAACACACAAAATAATTTACCACACTATTTGGGGAAATTCTGCTACAAAGCGTGTTAACCAGTGGAACGGTTTCAGAAATGCTTTGCTCAAGTCAAACATTGTATTGTGTTGGAAAATAATGATGTAAACACATTCATAATTTCTAAATTATTTTCTTTTTCTATTTCTACGCTTATCGTTTGATCTGTGTAACGAGCGTGATAGTGACCGCTGTCTGCGTTCAGTAAACATTTCTTTACGAGCAATCTAGCCATTCTTATGTTCATGGTGAAATGGCACTCTTTGTCGCTTTTTTGAGATTTCATTTGTACTTAACCACTTAATGGCTTTAACATTAAGGACTAAAGCCAGTATAGCAACCTATGCAATTAAGAAAATGTACACGGCAAAATAAATGCTGTGGAGAAATAGTATCCACGGCATTTTCTACGGCAATTGTAGCGTTCACACGTTTCCAAACATACATTTTGGGAAAAAGAATTTAGTCCGCCGCAAACAAAAAAACTCCATGGCAATCAGCACGGTATTGCTGATTGCCTCGGGTAATTTCAGGGGTTGTGTAGCCGTGAACTGGTAGCAGTCCGGTTTTGAACGTACGTCACAACCAGTAATGTATTGACGCTCAATAATGTAATAGAAGTGTATTACATTATTGGTTTTAACAAAACTAACGTAATTCGTTGTAATCGCTCGGGATATCTCATGAGAAAAGTGTTTGCTGAACGCACCTTGGTGTGTCTGGTTTGTGGTTAACACCGAGTTCTTTAGGCGTATGCTGTTTGTATCAGATGTTGTTTCAATTTGATGATACTATCGTTTTGTAAGTTATTTGTAATCATATATACACAATCAAGTATTAAACTATATACGAAGTCTTCTGTGTGTGTCCTGTATTCTTTTGCTAGATGATAACATACCAAGAAAAGGCAAGTTTGTTTATGTGAAGGTCCCTACCCAAAAAGGGTAACTATAATAATATAAAATTTTAATGTTATTTTGTGTTTTTTGGTAAAGTCAGTTGCTTCTTAGTATTAGCAGCCCCCCACCCCCCACAATATGAATTTCGTTCCAACACCACTGCTATAGAATCAGAATTAAAGTAGATCTGAATGTCAAACAATGTATTTGTTACTGGCAACCTGACCCCGATGGTGCAGTGGTTAAGCTGGCGGTCTAACGCCTTCTAGGTACTGGGATCAAAGTTTAGTGGATGCATGGTTTTATAAATCTCTATACCGGCTTTGACCGCATGGCCAAAAGGGTAGGTGTGCGCCACTTGAACCGGTGAGTGGTCACAACTGGTTTATCAAAATTGAAAGCACTTATAAAAGATAGAGTGCTGCTAATCGGCAAGAGTGGTGGTAGCGGGTTGCCTTCAATGATCATGAGTAGCAAAACACCATAAATATCTGACACCAAATAGTCGCTGAATAAACAATGTGCTGGGATGTCGTTAAACGACCAATCATTTTTGTTTCTGGCATATCGAACTAAAATTTTGCAGATATTATGTTAAGGACGTCAGCTTGGATTTGACACTAGTATCTACAGACTGTCCGGATTAAAGGTATATTAAAGAGTGTCCAGTAATCTTTTAGTTACAAAACACAAATACAATCAGACACTGAAAAAAAATGTTATGCAGAAAAATAAAAAGTTATTAGTTGTCCCCTAAAAAGTTGGGGGCCATGGCCCCCTGGCCTCCCTACTCCACGGTGACTAGGCCCCCATAAATTTTGCGCTTATAACATTTTAAAAAAAATTCTTATTTTTT
>JAULBS010011268.1:0-11129 GCA_032355785.1 Symmetromphalus regularis | reverse complement strand
AATTAATACAATAAATACCTGTATTTATATATAATGATGAGATAATTCTTAAAGGAAATTCATTTATCTTTACAAATGTACTTTAACCAACCTTCTACCATGAATAATAAAAAAAGTTATCATCAATTAGCTATCTCTAAATTTATCCTTTGTTTAATAGCTGAGATATATCAATTCCTGGGGCACTTTAAGGCAGTGGAAAGTCA
This sequence comes from Symmetromphalus regularis, assembly GCA_032355785.1. Classification (NCBI taxonomy): domain Eukaryota; kingdom Metazoa; phylum Mollusca; class Gastropoda; order Neomphalida; family Neomphalidae; genus Symmetromphalus; species Symmetromphalus regularis. The sequence continues at coordinate 10,923 of JAULBS010011268.1, read as the reverse complement.
AGTCTTAAAGGGTTAAAGACTATCTTAAAATCCAAATGTTTTGTTTAAAAACTTTAAACTTCCTTAGAGGAATCAGACACAATTGAAATGGATTATAAGTGAATATATAAAATAACACAAGTTAAATAAACAAAGGGAACTAATCAGGTAAATTGGTTATTTAACATTATGTTTTTACCTCTAATTTGAAAGCCGTCAGTTGGTCCTGGTTCTCAGAATCACTAAGATTGTCCATGTCCAACACCTTTATTGCAACATGGCCGTGCCAATGACCTCTGAAATAAATAACATCCATCAAAGCATAAAGTTTATAATCTGCGTAAGCTGAATCAAGAACAACCTGAATTATGCAACTCCATCTGAACCTACATCTGATTATACATCAATCAATTTAATATTGTATGGTATTCATTCAAACAAATTTTCTTTTTGTCTACATTTATTTTAAATGACAGGGTATGCACTTGGAATTTGTTTTTGACTGGACAATCGGGCCACTCACAGCAACACTTTGATAAATGTTTAATGGCCCGCAACCGAATTTGGTTCTGACTGTAACTAAAGACGGACATGGTCTAGGTGTTGCAATTGAACCTAAAAACATTTTTACATGGCCGAGATGTCATGAATACATAATTAAAACTGTCTGAGGCATTTGTTCGATAGACTGGGGAAGTGGTTGCTATTATGTTCTATATGGGTTTGGTAGCACAGATACTAATAGGAAACTAGCTGAAAACAATAAATTAAAAATAAATTTCCAATCCCTAACATATATTAGTCATTTGCATTTTGATAAATAATACAATAGGCAAAAAAATTCAGTCACCAGTTGGATGTTAAAGTTTTGACTTGTCCAATGCTATTTTGACTCACTATGGGCGATCAGGTGACCATAAAATGCACACCATGAAATTATGATTCTATCTTATACTCCATGTCATGAGACACATCAATTTGAAAGTAAGTCTCAAAAGATAACATTTTTTGTATTTTATTCCAACAAATTTTCAAGCTTGCCAGACCGGCATGGAACCTCATATTTCTAAAGTTTTAACACAATCCAGACATTTTAACTTAATGGCTATCACAATTCATTTACAAGCACTAGTTCAGGTTATGTCTTATCAAAATGCTACACATTTCAAAAAGGCTGGTGTATGGTTAAAAGAAAAATCACACTAACTTGTACACTACTCCACTTCTTCCTTTACCAATGGCGTCCCCAATTTGAAGATCTTCATAGGGAATGTCCCATTCTTTCATCGTCACAGATAACTGTAATTCAAACAAAATCTTATTAAATTTTATTAAACAGCATCTTTTAGGGTGGGGGTTGGGGATGGAGTCATTCATGTAGTAAGATAACACAAACTCATTTATCAGGGGTTTACAAAACTCACAAAACCTGCATAAAGAAAGTAACAAAATGTCCCCATGTCTCCAAAATGAGAGAAACTCAAAATATTAAAAATGATTTGTTTTATAATTGGCTCAGTAATGAATAAACAATAAAGTAATGAATAAACAATAACAAGAAGTGTGTTAGGGTGGAGGGTATAATGGGACCTTTTGGTGCCATAAAAGAAAATTAATTTCTTTAGAATAAAATAGACAAAAACAAAAAGGGTATACACACTGGTTTTTTTTTGCAACTCTTGAGTAAATTTTGAACTTTCACATTTTAGGCAGGTAACCACAGAAAAATAAACTAATAAGTTCCACGGACCCCTGTTTTAGAAAAGTCAGGAAAACACAGTTATACCAGTTGCAAATCACTGGTTACTGCAAGTCTGGAAAAATCCTTTTCTGGACAGTCATCGACCGTGATTCCTGGAATAATAGGACAGACTGCGAGAGGGAATCTAACATCCAAAATAATTATGGTTTCCCTTTTTTGAAGTTTGACTTATTGATGTTTGACTGTAGTGACATCATTTTACTGTCAACCTACATGGATTGCAACATTGTTTGTTTAAATATGGTTGTTTAACGACCCCCCCCCAGCACAAAAAAATAAATATTGGATATTGTGGATCATACTATGGTTAAGTTAAAAAGCTTAAAATAAATCAGTGTACAGAGCTGATTTACCATAAGATAAACTACACACACTATGTATCATAAATAGTAAAATAATATAACAGTACTATAGTAAAAATATAACTATCAATAACAAATATTATTTGAGTAAGCTGCTACATACGCTATTTTGGCGATTCCAGCTCGAGCCAAGCGGATCATCCTGACTGTCGACAGAGTCTACGCGATCCAAAAGAATCTTGTCAGAAGTATTACTCTGTAAAACAAAACATAAAATTATATAATTATAATCTACCTAAATATAAATAAGTGTATATAACACATATCAACCCCTGAAATTGCCCGTAACAATCAGCAAAGTCATGGAGATTGCCGCAAAGTTTTTCATTCTCTGCGGCACTATTTTTGCTGCGGACCAAATGTTTTTGTTTCAAAGTGTATTTTTTCTTATTATTAAAAGTAAAGTATACTTTACACTAAAATTGCAGTGGAAAATGCTGTGGGCACTATTTCTCCACAGCATTTATTTTGCCGTGAACATTTTCTTAATTGCAAGGGTTGACATATACGTACATTGTCAAGTGTATCTATAAACACATCAAAATATATTGCTTTACAATCAAATATCTTCTCTTCACCCCACCCACCACCTGCCACTGTAGTCATGTTATTGTTTACGTTTACTGTTCTGGAAGTCACAACAACGTAAGACAAACTACCTTAAAATCTGTAAAACACAAAATAGACACATTTTTAACTCACTTTTATATGCATCATAAACAATATCACTCTCTCAGATATACTTGTAAACATTGATTTTGTTTAAAAGGGTAAAACGCTGGCATGGTACTGATAAAAAATGTTTTTCGTGGAATGATGTCACCCCACATGAGAAGTAGAATAGCTTTAATAATATCATGCACAGATGACGATGATGACTGCGCATGTGCGGAAGCTACCACACACTTCCTCTTCTTTAGCCTTTGCTGCATTCAGGACAAAACTGCTAGCTAGACTAGGTTTTCCGCTTCATGTTAAACCAATGAATGTTAGCATGTCCTGAACGCAAGCATGACACCACAAACCCATAAAAAGCAAGGAATTGTTTTCTTCTGTTTTTATATTATTTTTTGTTTATTATTATTATTATTTAGCTTTTTGCAGAATTGTGCAATTTCGAGAAGTACCAGTAGCGGATCCAAGGAGGTCCTGACTCCCGGTATCCCCCCTCCCCTCCCTCCTTTCCTCAATTTTTTATTTTTACCATTTTCCGAGTGGAAAGATGTGAAAATTAACCATTTTTTCCCCATTTCTATTCACTCATCACTTTTGGAGCCCTGCTTTCAGAAATCCTGCATCCACACCTGAGTAGCATGCCTGAGAAACACATAGAATACTTACATCTATAAGAGTTTTATCACTGTCATTGGAAGTATTCGTATTGACGATATCTCTGAAAGATAAATCATAAGCAGCATATTAAACACACATACAGTTATTGCCTCAATACAAAAAAAAGGCCATTTCAGTAGCGGATCCAGGGGGTCAGGAACCCCCCATCCTTCATCAAATTTAAAAAAACAAACTTTTTCTTCCGAGTGGAAGGATGTGAAAATGAACCATGTTTCCCCCATTTCTATGCACTCAGAAATCCTCATTTGGACTCCCCCCTTAAAGAAATCCTGCATCCGCGCCTGCATTTATTTAATAACCAGCACAATTTAATCTTTTTTCTTTTTTTCCTTAATTAACACTACCACTACAGCACATTGATCTATTAATCATCACTTATTGATTATTACAATAATGGGTGGCGATATTTTGTGTTAGTATTAAAAAATTTGCAATTCCCAAATTGTCTGTACATTTACAATTACTATTTACAATAATGTAAAAGAACAAACTTGTTTTTTTAATTAAGTATTCTCACAGTTATATGTAGCTGCATTGTAAGGATTCCGTAAGTCTTTCATCCCTATGATAATATATGTGTATAAAGTTCCCTAACCCTGAATATATTTAGACAATTGTGTAGTATCATAGAAGTGTGATTTTGTCAACAATTAGCAACAAAATAAAGATTTTCTGAAAGTGTAATGAATAAGCTTGGTTAATCTAAGTTTTAGTAAAAATGTTTGTTTTACAGGTGTTCTACGGGTAAGAACAGGTGTAACTTCAACAGAATATATGCTTGATCAACACATCATTACATCGTAACATCGTTGCTAAAACAAATTATTTAAACTAGTAAATGTTAAAATAAGACTGCATAATTGTATTTATACAAATAGCATACACATTTTAAATACTTACCTATTTTAATATGAACAGGTCAATCTAGGTAGCGAGAATTATCGTTCATTGTGGGTTTTTTTTTTGGTTCACTTACAATAAGAAAATTACCAGAAGTGCGACGAGACCATGCTCTATAAATATGGGGAAAACCCACAACTGTTGTAAATCAGGAGTCCACGAAAAATGGCGCTAAATACGAACAGGTATAACAAACCACTATAGCAGCCTGTCGAACTGAATGGAGTATATTTCTTGAACTGCTAAAGCGGCCTGTCGAACTGAATGGAGTATATTTCTTGAACTGCTAAAGTGGCCTATTGGGATGAAAGAGTTAAAGTGGCCAGAGCAGCTTAAAATGAATAAAATGGCTCTCGGTCACTCACATATCCTGTATATTTTGACGATCTTTTAACACAAAGTCGTCTGGTAAAGTGGATACATTTTTATCAGCAGGCACATCTGCAAAGGAAGAAAGAAAACAAATAATATCAATGCAGTTAATGATATAAACATCAATATTCACCCTGCATAACCTCTATTGGTTGATTTTAAGATAATTGGTTGAAAATGATCTACCAGTAACTACATGTATATAACAAGACCACCAAGGTCTCATTTCTCAACATCAATTTACGTTTGACGATGAATAATAAATTTAATAACCTACTCGATGCACAGAAATAAAGATAAATAAATGTGTCCCTTGAAAGATTTTTTTTGCTCTGTAAGGATAATCTATAATTTCTCTTAACTTATAAGCCACTGTCTATATCATGTACATTGTTACAATATTAATACCTACCTGACTCGTCAGACAAGATATTTTTTGTTCAGGAAAGATAATTTATAATACCTCATACAGAAAGTATTACCTATACTGTTATGAAATTAATATCTACCTGAATGGAGACCAGGAGGGAACTGAAACTGTATCGGGAGTGAGGGAGCGGGCGATGGTGACGTCACCGTGCCTGAGGAGACATGGAGAGCAGGGGATGACGGCGTTGAGGAATTACATGATGATGTGGAACTAGAGTCATGGATGTGTCCACCTGGAAACACAGGCATCGATATGACTGGCTTCAAGCCAGAATCATCACGACTCATCACACGGCGATCAGGAAGCGGTGATTCTGAAAACGAGTAAAACCGTCAACATTAAACAGATATGACTGGATTCAAGCCAGAATCATCACGACTCATCACATGGCGATTGGGAAGCGGTGATTCTGAAAACGTGTAAAACTGTCAACATTAAACAGATATGACTGGATTGAAGATTCACTCTTTATTTTTTGTTTTTATTTTTGTTTGTTTAATGACACCACTAGAGCACATTGATTTGTTAATCTTCATCTATTGCCTGTCAAACATTCGGTAATTTTGAAATGCAGTCAAGTGTAAGCAAGCCCCCAATGGGATCTGAACCACAGTCTTCAGCTTGAGAGTCCAATGTCATACCGCTGGACCACTGAGCCTCACAAGACTTACTCTCTGCATAGGAATTGTGAAATGGTGATTCTAAAATGAATATTTTCTACACTGATGCAGATCGTAGAGCTCTCTCCCACTCCACCGAAAATAAATAAATAGAATACTGTCTATTTTCAGGAACGTGATGAAAATATCAGGTATAGTCAGTACTATAACAAAAGACTTTTATAATTTTTATATTTTTTTAATATTCCCTGTCTATTTTCATGAACGTGATGAAAACATCAGGTATGGTCAGTACTATAACAAAAGACTTTTATAATTTTTATATTTTTTAAATTTTCCAATCTTCAAATTTTAGATATTCAAATACCCAGCATCCTGCCCACCCAAAATTTTAAAAAAAAGATTCATGGTCAGCACTTTTTTCAATGTAAAGCTAAGTGTCTAAAAACACCTAATTATTTCTTTTAGGCCAAACCAATAATTTGCGACATTTTGAAACCAAGAAACATTAAAAGTATTAAAATAAATTTCACATTTATGCAGTTTTAATTTTTTCTCTCTAATCATAACATGTTCCTAGAGCATTACTATTACCATTGTTATTGTTAGTGTTATTCATAATACAAGATGGCATTAAAGCCATGAATACAGTTAGTAGTAAAGAGGCAAAGTAAAAAGTAATATTTGTTTTATTTAACGACGCCTCTAGAGCACATTGATTTTTATCTTATCAGCGGCTATTGGACATCAATCGTATGGTCATTCTGACATGTTTTTAGAGGAAATCCGCTGCCGCCACATAGGCTACTCTTTCTGAAAAGCCGCAAGCATTTTTTATATGCACTGTCCTACAGACAGGAAACCACAAATCATGGACTTTGATGAACCAGTTATGGACCACTGGTTGGAACGGAATATAGCCCAAACTAATAGAGGCAAGTCATTTATCAAACAATTTGGTTATCAATATATGAATTACCTTCAAGTTTAAGTAACAATTTTTAGCCCTTATTATAAGATTATTTTCTCTACTGTCTCACAAGCAAAATTGAAAGCAATGCCCCTAATGGCTCAAACACAGACATTTCCATTTGTTTCTGGGACAATACAAAAAAATAATAAATAAAAAATTTAGCTGTGTAAGACAAAATAAAGTTTGTTTTATTTAACGACGTCTCTAGGGCACATTGATTTTTTATCTTGTCATCGGCTACTGGACGTAAATCATGTGGTCATTCTGACATCTGTTTTTAGAGGAAACCCATTGCCGCCACAGAGGCTACTCTTTTAGATAAGCAGCAAGAGTCTTTTATATGCACCTCCCCTCCGACAGGACAGAACAGCACATACCTTTGATGAACCAGTTGTGGATTACTGGTTGGAACGGAAAATAGCCCAAACTGCAAATGGGTCCAATGAGAAGGATCGATCCGACGACTGACTGGTTCACAGTCAGACATGCTACCGTTTGAGCAAAATCCCACTCCCTGGGACAATACAAAAAATAATTTAAAAAAATAAAATTTAATGCATAAGACAAGAAAATTTGATCGCCTACTATCTATGAACTCACCTGACCAGTTTAAAACAGCATCTACATAATCATCTGAAAGTCCACAGGTCGGGGGAGCCCTGCTGGCACAGTCTCTATGGAATTTTTTTCTGAAATTCATAAATGAATCACTCACAAATAACTAAGCAGATGATAAAACAGATATGATATAAAAGTAATATAATTTTAATTTTTTTTATTAATAATTCTACATGCAGAGGTATCGGAACTATATTTAGACACACAAACCCACCCCCCCCCAAAAAAAACATATTTTTTTTGTTGTCAGTTTGGGATTGGGACGATATTCGCCACCCTAATATTAATTTGCTTCAGACATGCACTGATATACTGTAAAAAAAATATTTATTTATTTTAATTTGATAAATAACATTTTAAAGTCAAAGTTACAATTACTGTTATATAATTATCTTTTAAACTAACAATTAAAATACATTTCCAGCCCAGAAATTTACAGCAGCAATATGCAATTCTGTTGTAAAAACTACCATAAAATTGGTTTGCTTCAGCATTTTACTGCCACCATAAAAATATTAATACATTACACAGTACTCATTTTTTTCAAATTGATATCATACAGCCACACTAAATGGGTTTAGTGACGGCAATTAAGTGGTGTAGCAACATTGTCAGAATTTCAAGGACTGCATATATGACATGCTAGGATATGTTACGACTGAAGTTGGCAATTGTCATAGGACATGTTCCATAAAAACAAAAAATGAAAATGTGTTTAATTTTGTCAAAACCTTTGTTCTTAAAAAATGTGGGTAATTTTGTTAAAACCTTTGTTCTTTGCGCACAATACAAACATGTAAATACATTAAACTATTATTAATAAGTCAGGAAATAATTATCCCTACTTCTAAAATCCCATATCTTTTCCTGGTCTTATTTTAGATTTGCAATACTTGAAAATATTAAATGCTTAAGGTCACATTTTAAAATAAAAATTTGATGGAATCAAACATTTTTCATAAGTCCGTTTTGTTTTTATTTAGATATATCTATTAAAAAAATGATAAACAATTAATTTTTTTTAAATATAATTCTTTAAAAAATAAAACTGGATGTAAAATTAATATAAATTCATTTTAAATAATGTAAATTTAAATTACATAAAAATAAACATTGAGATTTACATAGCAGTTTAACGTCCCTCCCCCCCCATCACAAGAATAAACATTGGCTATTGGGGATCGGTAGAATTACATGTAACTGTCTTAAGTTAACTATATTTATCTCCCCTTCACATTTTCTCTCCACTGAGATGAGACAAAAATAAGAACATGCTGAAAATAACATGATTAAAATACTAAGAATCACAATATAGAGAAGAAAAAAATCACACTGAGAAAAGAATATACTCACTTGCAAAACTTACAGACTTTTCCTCGAATGACCATGGTAGAACAAATATCACAGGGTGCAAACACAAAACTTGTATTAAATCTAGAGAAATCAAAGAATAGCCACATAACATTCAACAAAACAAATATATCTGGGATGCAACCAAACTACTTGGCAAGCTCTTCATGCAAGGCAAAACAAAAATATTTTAACATAGATATAAAAGAAATTATATATAAGGCAGGCGGGAGTTATTTGGTAGGTTTGAAAACGTAACCAGGTTTCTGGTAGAGTATAAATCTCTAGTTGTAATCAAGAGCACAGAGGCCCCAGTAATGCAGTGGTTAAGCTATCAGACTCATGACTGGTAGGTACTGGGATCAAATCTCAGCAGGGGCATGATATTTTTAATTTCAGTTTCGGCTCAGTGGGTAGGTGAATACTACTTACACTGACCAGTGGTTCACGTGTTTATGAAAGGCAGTGGTATGTGCTATCCTGTTCATGGAGTAGTTCATATAAAAATCCCTTGCTGGTTATCGATAAGAGTAGCCGCATTATTGAGGAGGCAGCATGTTTCAACTCTCCTACCAACACTAATCTCTGTCCTGGACAGACAGTACAGGAAGCTGAGTTGTGTGACCAGGACAGTGTGCTTGAACCCTAAATGGATATAAGCATGAAAATAAGTATAACCAACCAACCAAGAGCCCACTTCTGTCAGTCAGCCAGAAATGTAAGATGATGACATCATCCAAAACATTATCTCCATAGTTATGATAAAAATTATCATAACTTTCCTTAAAGGCATAGTCCCACGGAATTTAAGGGGCTTTGTGCTTTACAAATGAAACTTACATGCATTGGTTTTCTCAATCTCATATTCATACTAGCAAGAGATTTCAACAGAACCATGGTTTAGGGAATTCCATGTAGGATTTAAAGATCGGAACGCTTCATAGGGTAAAATAAATTGGTACAAAATGTTTTTGCAGCTACAAAAATATTCAGTAGTTTTAAAATAATGGCTAACGGGAGAATACTCGTGACGTGACTTGAAATATATACGTAACACCTTTTTCAATTTATTTGTCCGTGAGCATAACTCATTATTACTTTTAAAATACTGATAATAAGCAAGATGCGGTGGTTATGTAAGTAGTTGAATGAAGTATTTCTATGGACCAATCAAATGTTTATTATAAAAATTAATTCTTTGTTTAAAGTCTGCGTTTAAAGTCTGATGTTACAATTTATAAGTTTTTGCGTTGCCTTGCACAAAAGTTTCTAAGCTCAAGTGTCTTGTACAATAAACAGGCAGAACAAATTAAATCATTTTGCTATACATGTAGGCAGAACAAATGTGAATCGCTGATAATCTACAAGTCTCTGCAAATAATAAGACAACATATTACAATATGAAAAAGCAAAAATTAAAAGAAGACAGCATAACAATAATAAATGTATCTAGTTCATAAATTCATTTAAAACTCTATTGCTCAGAACTGTTCTCCAGTCTCAGTTAAACTGTAGTCATAATTTGTAGACTTTTATTGTTCTCAAGTCTGTTAATAAACAGAAGTCATAATTTGTAGACTTTCACTGTTCTCTAGTCTGTTAATAAACAGAAGTCATAATTTGTAGACTTGCACTGTTCTCTAGTCTGTTAATAAACAGAAGTCATGATTTGTAGACTTTCATCCAGAGCAGACAGTCTAGACTGCATTTGCATGACAGTATTCTTGAATTTCTACTGAATATGGTCACGTAAAACTTAACTTTGTAATCTTTGCAGACTTTGTCTGATAAACTGGTTTTTAATGTGTTTTTAAGCATCACTGTATAAAAGTTTAATGTGAATTAAAAAAATATTAAATACTTGTACGTTTTTATTTTTGTTTATTTGTTTGGTTTGTTTTAAGGAGCAGGATCTAGCTCAAACGATAGCGTGTCGGTCGTCGGATCGATCCTTCTCAGTGGACCCAATTGCAGTTTGGGCTATTTTCTGTTCCAACCAGTGATCCACATCTGGTTCATCAAAGGCTGTGGGACAGGTGCATATAAAAGACCCCTTGTTGCTTATCAGAAAAAAGTAGCCTATGTGGTGGCAGCAGGTTTCCTCTAAACATATGTCAAAATGATCATATATGATTGACGTCCAATAGCCAATGATAAGATAAAAATCAATGTGCTCTAGAGGCGTTGTTAAATAAAACAAACTT
>JAULBS010011267.1:12978-25554 GCA_032355785.1 Symmetromphalus regularis | reverse complement strand
GGTGCATATAAAAGACCCCTTGCTGCTTATCGGAAAGACTAGCCAATGTGGCGGCAGTGGGTTTCCTCTAAATACATGTCAGAATGACCATATGATTGATGTCCAATAGCCGCGGATAAGATAAAAATCAATGTGCTCTAGAGGCATTGTTAAATATAACAAACTACTTTGTTTATATATTATTACATGCATTCATTATATCCATTATCCACTATTCTATCTTTATAAAACTAATACATGTATATCCATTGTTTTTTCTTCTTATAAATAATAGTATTTTTGTACATTAAAAAAAAAAGCGATTGATGTTTGAAATATTTTGCGTCAACCATGACGTACACATATTTTAGCAAAATGTTGCGTCAATTACACAGGATTCCTGCGTCATGTGAAACCCTGTAAACACTGTGCTTGTGAAAAATAACTTACCTGTACACATTTTAAAACCAATTTTTTGAGTCCAAATGGGGATTTCTGAAAGGGGTGTGTGAAAATATGATGAGTGAATAGGACTGGCAGTGAAACGGTTAATTTTCATGTCCTTCCACTCAGAAAATGGTAAAAAAAAAAAAAAATATTAGAAAGCAGGGGGGGGGGGTGATTTGGATCCCCTGGACCCCCCTTCCCGAATTCGCTAATGTTATAGTTAATCTTGTTGTTTGTACTTAATTTCGTGCTTATATCCATTTAAATTTGAAGCATGTTGTCCTGGGCACACAACTCGGCTTCCTGTAGTGTTTGTTAAAAAGATTAGTGTTAGTAGGAGAGATGAAATCAGCTGCTGTGATACAAATTTGGCTTCTCTTACCAATAAGCAGCAATGGATCTTTTATATGCACTATCACACAGATAGGATTGCACAAACCACGGCTGTTGATAAACAAGTTGTGGACTATTGGTCAGTGTAAGTGGTGTACACCTACCCACTAAGCATTGTGGAGCACTCACTCTTGATTTCGAGCTGGTACTGAGATTAAAAATTGCACCACCAATTTGTCAGAATTTTAAGGGGTAGATATTAAGAAATGTTTCAGCTCGTTCGGGGGAATGTCAGAAAAGTTATAGTCCCCATAAAAAAAAGAAATATTGTTTTTGAAGAATTATTTGCAATCTGTCAGTCTCATATTTTGTCTTGGAATATAATTTAATGAGCCTCAGTCAGGACTAGCTATGCCACTCGCCAAATTCGCCAATGGCAAAATATAAAAATATTTGGCGTATTTTAATGTAATCTAGCAAAATAATTTCTTTTAATACATTTGTAATAGCCATTTAAGTGCAGAAAACGTAGACTTAAATTTGTGACATTTTTATAGATAATTTAGTGAATGTCACTGTTGTGCCAGAGCTAGCCCTGCTCAGTAGTCCAATTGTAGAATATAGGACTGACAAGCTGATGACTGTGGTTCAAAAGCAGTTGGAGGCTAGCTCAATCTTAGCACGTGAAAATTAACAAATGTTTGACGTCCAGTAGCTGATGATTAATAAATGAAAAAACGGGAATATAATTTATTTCTCTCTTCTAAAATGGTAGTCCTTGGACCTCACCTTTTACTTTTCTTGGAGTCCCAGCCTAAAATACATGTATTCCAAAATTGTAGAGTTCTGCTAAACTTTTATACAAACTCAAAGAAATGTTGTATTTTCAGCAAAAGTCCAGAGTCTGAAAAGCGGAAAGGCAAGGCAAAGAGAGTTTGGGGTCACTCTGGCAATAACAAGGATGCGGTTAATCTTGACTTCAGCGGGGGCGGGGACGCTGACCAAGTCAGAGAGAACAAAGAAGGCACACCTACACAGGCTGAGGTATGTCCTTTTTATTAGGCGTTACAAAAAATTACTTGTATTTTGTTACATGCTGAAATGTAATGTGTTAGGTACGTATGGAAAAGCATTTGTTTTGGAAAATTATTTTTTGTTATTTTACATACACTAATAGAAGTAAACAAAAATGTTCTTGGTTTTTTAAAACATTAAAAATAATAATTATTTTTGTTTCTAGCAGAAAAAGATATTAGGATCATTATATAACTATTTCTATTGTTACAAAGATAAGCAAGATTGGAACGATGGGGAAGACAACTCTGAGACATTGAAGATACATTTCTATATAACTCTTTCTGTTGTTATATAAATAACCGAAGTTGGGATAATGGGGAGGTAACTCTGAGATATTAAAGATATATATCTATATAACTGTTTCTGTGAAGTGGTCGGTCGATGGATCTGTCCTTCTCAGTGGACCCATTTGCAGTTTGGGCTATGTTCCGTTCCAACCAGTGGTCCACAACTAGTTCATCGAAGGCTGTGGTATATGCTGTCCTGTCTGTGGGAGGGTGCATATAAAAGATGCCTTGCTGCTTATTGGAAAGAGTAGCCTATGTGACGGCAGCAGATTTCCTCTAAAATAAATGTCAGAATGACCATATGATTGACACCCAATAGCCGATGATAAGATAAAAATCAATGTGTTCTAGAGGCATCGTTAAATAAAACAAACTTTACTTTCTGTTATGTAGATAACGCAGGTTGGAATGATGGGAGGACAGCTGCGAGACATCGAGGATAGTAGTAGCGAAGATGAAGAGGTATATGAGGAGGAGAAAGAAGAGGATGACTCGGTAGCTGCCAAAAAAGAGTAAATACGGAACTAAAAATATATTTTACTGTACCTCTCAAAATGTTCTGTATCAGTTAATTTGTGCTGGTCAAGAGCGGGATGTAGCTCAAATGGTAGAGCAACGCCTGTGAAGCTGTCGGTCGTCAGATCGATCCTTCTCGGTGGAACCATTTGCTGTTTGGGCTATCTTCCGTTCCAACCAGTGATCCACAACTGGTTCATCAAAGGCTGTTGTATGTGCTGTCCTGTCTGTGGAACAGTGAATATAAAAGACCCCTTGCTGCTTATCGAAAGGAGTAGCCAATATGGCGGCAGCAGGTGTCCTCTAAATAAATGTCAGAATGACCATGTGATTGATGTCCAATAGCAGATGATAAGATAATAATCAATAATTATGCTCTAGAGACGTCGTTAAATAAAACAAACTTTACTCAAGCGTCCAGTCTACGCATATATCCAGATCGCATATATTTTAATCGGAATATAAATTTTCTAACCCATACATTCTAATCAGTGTAGCATTGAGAAAAGTTTGGATTATCGAGACTAGTCTGGCCTCAAGTTGCCGGACTTCTAACCAGGTTTGATGTACCAAAGTACTTTGGATAGCATAAAAATGAAAGGGATTCGGGATTCATTAGCATGCTTATTAGCATGTGTGTATAAACTGGATTCAGAGGATTCTCGCAAGCTGCTCTTATGAGAATCCTCTTGGATTCTCCTGAAAATTACCGAAAATTTAGGCCTGGACAGCATATGATGATATCTGACTAAACACAGTACTACACAGGCTCAGCGGAACCAGTGAGGCTAGGGGGCTCTAACAGCCCCTAATAATTCTGCATCAAGCATAACCTCGTATCCACTTTAAACTCAACACTTTGTGCTTGATATGTTAGCCCCCACTCAAATGTTGACTTAGTTTCGCCATGCATATCATATATCAGTAACCAAATAACATTCACGGTTATAGTATGAGGGGTATGGTGATCTGGATTAGGATTTCAAAACTTAGTTTTTGAAAAATTCAGTAATGATGATGGCACTTTAAATCGGGCACTTGTTCAAGGTAATGCTGTTGTATCAAATTTGTTTAATAGTGTGCACGTCGTCATCTAAACTATAATATTATACAAATATATGTCGTCATACCATGAGATACTTCTGAGCTACAACCAGCACCCATTATTGCTTATTTTATATTATTAAAATAAAAAGTTAACGAAAATATATTGTTGATAAGTTTCCATGTTGACTACGTCACATCCTATCACATATCTTATATAGTTGTGTAACTCCTACCCTTATCCTTTGCGCACTACCGTATAGCAGTATGTTTTCTTCAAATGTGCTCCAATCCGTGATTCAAAATTTATTAGGGCTGAAGTTGGGGTTACTGTTAGATTTAAGACTGGATCTAAGGCGATGGCGATGCGAGGGTTATTCATTAGTATGGACAATAAAATATGATTAGAACGTAAATTTATCTATTATATATTAATTTACGTTCTAATCATATTTTATTGTCCATCCTCCAAATAAACCCCATTTTTCACTGTATTTCTATTATGTACGAATTTATGCCTATAATGAACCGAAAGGCTTAAAGGCATTGTTCCACGGAATTTAAGGGGCTCTGTGGTCTAAATATTGATTACGAATGAAACTTACATGTATTTGTGATACTAGATCTCGCTTTTATATCACACAAGACGTTTTACCTGAACCATGGTATTGGGAATTCCATGTCGAGTTTATGGTTTATGATTTATTTGTCATTGAGCATAATTCATTATTATTTTTAAAATACTGATACTAAGCGATATATAATTTTTAAAAAATATTTCTATTGAAATAGCACTTTGGGTAATAACCATCACTGTTTCAGTGAACAAATGAAATATTAAAAAAAAACATTGACATTTTATATTACCATTTTATATTTTCAGGGTGGATCTAAAGGAATCATTGAGAGGGGAACATACTGACCTGTGATGATTGTTTGTTTGCAATCTATCAAGATTCAAAGGCTGATTGAGGTGGATGCCATCAATTTTTGATATATTTTTTTTCCATTATAATTAATTTTGGTCTTAAAAATACCCTGGGACAGCACTTTCAAAAATGTATTCCTATAACATGTATAGAAACGGATATCGAATGAAAAAAGCCATAATAATAATAATAATAATATATATACAAACAAAAAACCATAGCAAAAAAAACAACAACCAAAAAACAACAACCCTACCCCAACCAAACAACCCGATTCTTTCAACCTTGTCTTGAAATCTCCGACGCTGTATAGTTATAGTCATAATCTGGAGAAACATATTATTATTAATAATAACGAATACTTGATGAGGAATATTTTTGTTACACCCATAGTGTAAAGGATGAAATTGTTATTTGTATAGCCCTATTTAAGAACGTTAATTTAATTATATTTCTCTCTTGGTCTTAAATGTTTAAACACCACCACATGAAAAATATAAATTAACATATCACGAATATAATCACTGTTTTAAAAATAATCGACTAGTGCAGATCCTCTCGGATTTGAAATTAATAAATCTTTTGGACTCTGCCTTAAATTGTGGTCAATGGTCATAGGTTTTTGAACATTTTCCCTTAATATTATTTGACTCAGGCTGTATATTTTATTATTTGCCGACTTCATTGAAGGGAGACAATTTCATTTGACTATATGCATAAGTTGTAGTTAATGGTTATCTAACGTATCTAAGATATATGTATTATTATATAAAAACTGTTCAGAAACTGAAACTGAAATTACATTAATAATAAAATGGAAAATAAAATATATGTTGATACAGAATGCTAAAATAAATAAAAGTGAGCGAGTTTTAATGAAATAAATATTTAAGAAACATAATTGGACCAACAATCATAATTATTTATATACATACAATATCATAGCACAGAACAGGCCTTCACCGTAAAAAAAAACAAAAAAATGTGAAATCAAAAATAAATTATAATACGAAACATGTTGTATGTAAAATTTGTTATATAATAAATTAATATTCTAAGTTTAAAAAAACGATTGTACTCTACAGAAATTATCACAAAGAAACTAAATTAGGTTCTGCCAGAACCTCTATGAACTCTGTACATGATCGAGGTTTCTTCAACCGGTTTTCTAACTTATATATCCATTGTACGATTAAATTTTCTTGAAAATCATCAACACTTTTGAAATTGGGACTCACTAAATATCAATGTGTAACTTGTGTTCCGAAATGTCGATAAAGATCTATTGTTTTCAACCCACGAAACAGCCCGCGGTAATCCGCAATGCAGTGGAGATTGTCGCGAAGGTTCTCATTCTCTGCGGCACTTTTTTTTTGCCGCGGAATGAACTTTTTTTCCCAAGATATATTTTTTCCTTAACAAACTCAGAGTTTATTTATGTTTATTGGACACTATTTCTCCACAGCATTTATTTTGCCGTGGACATTTTCTTAAACGCAGGTGTTGTGTTTTACAAAACATTTTAAAACGCTGCACCCCGACACAGCAGGAACTGATAACGTAGCTACTTACTACCTGGGTAAACGCATGAGTTAGTTTATTGGTTATATATCTTGGCACCGAGTCTTAGATAAACGATACTTATTGAAAGCAGCACTCAACGTGCACATAGACGACGGTGACTGACACGATGATGGAAGATACAAAATGATTGCACGCGGTGGCAGCTCAGCATTTAATATCTTTGCAATTCTAAAACTTTTCTTTTCTTTTTGGTTGGTTCAACATATTTTCGTGCTTATATCAAATTAGGGTTCAAGCACGCTGCCCTCGTCACACAACTCGGCATAGTATTCACGACAGAGATTAGTATTAGTAAGAAAGATGACTCTCGCTGCCGACACACTAATGCGACTATACTTATCAATAAACAGCTAGGAATATTTTATATGCATAATCCCACAGGCAGGAATGCACAAACCACAACCTTTGATAAAGTAGTTGTGGATCACTGGTCGGTGTTAGCGATATACCCATTGAGCCTTGCAGAACACTCACTCCAGATTGGAACAGGTGCCGAGATTAAAAACCCAGTGTCTCAACTGAGTTTTGATCCCTATACCTACCAGCATCGAGTCCGATGGCCATTAATCAGACTATCACACGATAGCATACGACTATCAAGAAAACAAAGCGCTGGGTGATGTTGCTGCGTGATGTTACGTTACTATGTTTATTCTGTGTTATCTGAGGAAACAGGAGTTATCAGCGGACTTACCGGAATTTTTACAGCTGACCACACAGACTTTATCTAAGTGAAGGGCCGACGCTAGAATATTTTGCGCACTAGGCAAGGGCAACATCTTACACGCCACTACCCCACCCCCCACCCCAAAACAAATCATTTAAAAACAAAAATAATATTAAAAAATAATAATAAGAAAAAATTGCTGTCAATTTAGATTTTTAAGAAAAGAAGTTTTATAGTTAAAATAAATCTATTATGAACAATACACTATTATACTTTCTGGAACTGGGGCAGGTTCAAAACCTTTTGACACCTCTTCGTACGACCAATGCGTTGGGCGCTGTTTTATACCATCAGTTTAATATACCTATATTAGTAACTAGGGATGCACATTATATGTATAATAATGACGAGTGTTCTTACGTTATAACATAGTGAATAGGAGGAGTGTGTTTTATATGAATAATATTGAGTGGACGAGTGCAAATTATACGTATAATAATGAATGGGGATACATATTCTAGAGAGTGCATATTAAATGCTATACTGGTACAAAATACATTACACAAAGAAGTTATAGAACACTATTAACAGTTCACAAATACGTGCATATACATTCTGCTAAACAGCAAAGACATTTCTAGATGAAATGCTAATTATCTAAATTATGAATTTTTCATGTATTTTTTTGAAGTTGTAATAATTTATATTGTCAACTGAAGGTTTATTAATAAGAACACAACCAGTTTGTTTATAAAACAACTGACATTTCTGTTATCGTTTTCGTCAGTTACAGAATACTTGCTCCAAACCTTTCAAACCATTAAAGGTAATGTTTCTATTCTTTAGAGATATTAAAACATGTTTCGAGAAAATTATTTCAATAATAAAAGGTAGGAATAATTTTATTAAAAATCAAAATCAACAACAAAAATAACAACAACTACAGCAGCAGCAATACAAAATTAAAACAGCAACATCATTTATGTTACAGTTTATTTATAAAAATAATTTATAAAAGCAACTGTAATAAATTATTTAAAAATAATTTTTTTAAAATACATGTGTATATATATTTTTGAATTCACCTATGAATATGCTGTTTTAAAATAGAATCTAGTCAAAACATGCAAGAATATAATTATATAGCGACAATGTTTTAAGCTGAAAAACTTTATTTTTTAAGATTGTTTTTATGTAATTTTAGTAAATATGACTCGAGGATAATACTTACTTTTGTCGATTATAATGTACGTTTTGTACTCATGTAATTTAGATATTAATTGTTATTATTAAAGATAGTGATTTTCTTCTTTTAAAGTAGTACCAGACAGTGTCTGTGTGTACTCTGGCGTAGCCAGCATTAGGCAGACGAGGCGCTTTCCTCATCTGGAATTTCCGCAGATTTTTTCTCCAAGATACTGATATTTATTATCCACATGGTTCAAGCTCCGAACGTATGGGTTTCCTCTGCGTTTTTCCCTCTCTGGTTACGCCCCAGTATAGCTTTACATATGCACCTTGGTAATGATTACACTATTGTAATAATTCTAGTATGATAAACGATTATTTAGACGTAGCATGTGACTTGACATCTTATGTCTGTAACTATGACGGGTCTCAGCTGTAAGTGATTCATCAACTGGTACGTCGCCGTGATGTGGAACATGTCATCACATTTGTCTAGTCGTGGAATTCACGTCATACACATAACTGTTTTGTTGCTCCACCCAAGAGTCTGAAGACTGTCTATGACGTATTTTCATACTTAAACACAGTTGAGGTTATTGCACGCTGCCCTGGGTGTACAATTCAGTTGCGTACACAGTCTGGTGTCAGGACAGAGATTAATGTTACTACGTGAGAGCAGGGCCGGCGGATCGGGGGGGGGGGGGGGGAAGAATGGGCTTTTGCCCCTTCCCAATAATTTGCGGCGCCCTTTTTGTGTGACAATATTTACATTTATTACGTTGAAGGCGCCCATAGTTGGCACCCCCCCACCCATATTTAAACAGCTGCGCCAGTATTGGAGAGGAAATCATCTATCACTATCGAATGTAGCTACTCTTTTCAGAAAACAACAGAATATATTTTATAAATTATGCATTTTCCTACAGACCAGACAGCACAAACCATTATCTTAATTATATCAGATTTGAGTCGACGTAAATGGTAACCCAGAATCTATTTAACCTTAAGTCCAGTGGGCCAAGTTCTACATCATCGTGAACCCAATTAAAGTTCAAACACGCTGTCCTGGGCACACAACTCAGCTTCTGTGCAGTTTGTTCAGAACAGAGGTTAGTAGGAGATATCAAACCCGCTGCCGCCACACTAATGTGGTTACTCTCAACGATAACCAGCAAGGGATCTTTCATATACACTATCGATTGCCTTTGATAAACCATTTGCAACCGGTAAAGAGATTAAAAATCCCATGCATCGACTGAAATTTGATCCCTTTACCTATCAGCCGTAAATCTGACAGCGTAACCAGTTGGTTGGTTTTACTTATTTTCGTGCTTTTCGTATTCTAGTCTTAGGTACACAAATTCCGGTGCTGTTTGTCCAGAACAGAGGTTCGTGTAGGTAGGAGAGATGAAATATGCTGCTGCCACACTGCTACTCTTATCGATAAGCAGAAAGGGATATTTTATATGCACTATCCCACAGAAAGAAATTAGTTGGAGCCGAAACCGAGATTAAAAATCCCACGCCTCGACTGAGATTTGATACAGGTACCTACCAGCCGACAGTCTAGTAGTGTAACTACTACAGCACGTGGACCGGTAATTACTCTGAAAATGCCTTATCATTTGATTTGAACTATACCGTAATTGAAACGTCAGAACTGTTACATAATACTGACGGTGGAGTTAACATTGCCTGACTACCATAACTGACACATTATGATTATTTGGTCTGGACATTGATGCAACCACCACCTATGTAAAGTAACTCAAGTTGCCAAGCATTGCACAGTACAAGCCAATAAAATGATCTAACCACCATTAACAAAACAAAAAGAGGAATTATCAACATGGTTTTAAAAAAAAAAAATATTATATAGAGAAATACAGTAGCATTTATGATAATAAATCAGTGACATCATTAGTGTATATTCTGACACTAAATCCAAAGAAACGTAGGACGGATGGGGGTGGGGTGTGCTAATTTTTAAAATTTAAAAATTATTAACTCCGTTTATAGCGATTCTGGCATGCTTATTACCTAAGACATTTTTAACGATATTAAAAACTGGGGGATAAAAGTGGGGGCCTGATCCATAATGTTTATTAGACGTTTTCATAATTGTTAATAATTAATCAATTAATGATTCTATGTAGTTTTATAACTTATTCTTTGGATAAAGGGAAGGAGGTCCACGTTTTCCTTTGTGATATAAATCAAACTTTCGATTAAGTGTGGATCAAGTATTTATTGCATAAATCATAAACAATAGCTATCAGAAGCAATTTGTCTCAACGTATATAATATAGTGTAGAGAAGTCGTATACGTCAGATGGACTCGTTCGCTCGCTCACTCACTCACTCACTCACTCACTCACTCACTCACTCACTCACTCACTCACTCACTCAATAAACCCCTATTTTATTAATTTTTACGGCGCTTGGCGTTCTTCTATTAATCATTAATGTTAACACTCATTTTGACCTGTCTTCAAAAATTCTGGATTAGCACTTGCAAACTATTCCTGTCATAGACACTGAGAACAAAAAGGAAAGTAATTACATGTGAATAAGAGTGTTTACAGTAGCCAGCTGCTTGCTGTTTATGTGTGTAGAGAAAGTTGGTCTGAAAATATACATGCAAATAAACACGAATCTTCATGTATGTAAGCATAGACGCAACCATTTAGAATAGTTTTACAAACATCAAACAGGTACTCAGCGCATTTTCCAAAATAATATCTGTTCACAGTTATTGAGAAACAAATTGAAACTTAAAACTGATAATATTAATACATCTAACAGCGCGATTACCTGTTCTTACTGGGTTTGTCTGGATGCTTCTCCATTTGTGAAAATTTAACATTATTAAAGTCGCTGGACCTAGGTATCAGACACAGTAGCGCATTTTCATCATTTACACATTTTTCTTCTTCCTCTTTTTCTTCTTCTGCGTTGCCTTTGCTATGCATTGGATCTCCAGTTTTGATGGACGCCAATGGACCTGCTATGTTTTAGAGATCCACTCCAGCTAGTATCTCAGGTCATTTTAGATCGTTACAATTACACTTTAGTAAAACATTTACAGTCATAATATTAATTTTTGGCATACCCAGAGTCATAATTACTCATTAGTCAAATGTAAATTTTGGCAAACCCAATGTAATAATTACACATTAGCCAAACATTAATAGTGAGATTATTAATTTTGACATACACAGTGTAACAATTACACATTAGTCAAACATTAATAGTGAGAATATTAATTTTGGCATACCTTGTGTAACAATTACACATTAGTCAAACATTAATAGTGAGAATATTAATTCTGGCATACCCAATGAAACAATTACACATTAATCAAACATTAATAGTCAAAATGTTTTTTTTTTGGCATACCCTGTGTAACAATTACATATTAGTAAAACATTTACAGTTACAATATTAATTTTGGCATATATAGAGCAACTATTACTCATTAGATAAACATTAATAGTAAGAATATTAATTTTGGCATACCCAATGTAACAATTACACATTGGTCAGAGATTTAAAGTTACAATATTAGTTTTAAAATAGCATGTGTTTTACTGGTCATAATGCAGTTTTTACTGCTGAAAATGCATTTCACAAGAAACAGCAATCGTTGGTTAGTTGTACTTACTTTCGTGCTTATATCTAATTAAGGTTCAAGCACGCTTTCCTTGGCACACAACTCAGCTTCCTGTGCTATCTGTCCAGAACAGAGGTTGGTATTAGTAGAAGAGACAAAACCCGTTGTCGCCACTCTAATGTGGCTACTCTTACCGATAAGCAGCAAAGAATCTTTTTATATATGCTATCACACAGACACAAACCGCGGGTTTTAATAAACCCGTTGTAGACCATAGTCTGTATAAATGGTGTATAACTATTTATTTTGCCTTGCGGAGCACTCACTCTCGGTTAAAAATCCCATACATCAACTGTGACTTGATCCCAGTACATAGAAGCCGCGAGTCCCATAGCGAAGCAACTAGACCACCGGGCTAGTTAGAAACAACAAAAGTACAAGTTACCTTTAAACTAGAGTCAGAGTATTCGTCAAACTAATGTATTCTTGCGCAAGTGGGAGCTGTCGGCAAACAATCGGAACAATAATGGTGGCGTAAGATGTTTGATACTCCGTCGTTGACCATATATGAAACAGGTGACAATTGAGGCATTGAGTTTCATATATATATATATATTGTTAAATCAATGATCTTTTAAATTGGTTTAAAGTTGTATTGCGTAAAGTTGTTAATTGATCAAACAAAATATTTGGCTGAAAAGTATCATAACCTCTTCGCACTAATGAACAATGTATTTTTTAAATGCTATACACGGATACTCAAACCCAAGTAAAGCTGGTAATCAGCCCGGGCCAGATGGGAAATATAGGTCCCTATTTCACTCTGCACATCAGTGCTAAATACCGGGGGGGGGGGGGTAGACAAAATCGTAGGCCTAGTAGGCGGATCAGCTCATTCCTGAATTAGTTCTT
>JAULBS010011267.1:0-12968 GCA_032355785.1 Symmetromphalus regularis | reverse complement strand
CCCCCCCCCCCCCCCCCCCCCCCCCCCCCCCCCCCCCCCCCCCCCCCCCCCCCCCCCCCCCCCCCGCCCCCGACAAACTCGTAGGCCCATGCCAACTGGCCCACCCGATCTCCCCCGCCCACACACAGCTATGCACAGGCCTGTTGATACTTATTCACAAAAGCCGTTTAGAAGAAATTCATTGTGGTGCTAGCACACCAGCAAGATGTAATCGTTTATATGCCTTAATAAACATTAATTATAACATATCAAATAATAGTCTCACCTAATAGAAAGTTACACGACAAATGACAACAGTTATTAGAATGCACTTTCGTTTAATCGTAGTTTGCATGCACTGGCATTTTCTACAGCACATAATTATTTATTCTGAATATATACCTGTTTAGCACAGTTAGTCTTGACCTATGTGTTTCTAACACACCGTCACGCTGTGCTACATTGCTTTACTGAACTGCATTTAAAATAGGCTCACATACCTGATAAAAGAATAATCCTATTTTTGAAACGTGGCCTAATTTTACGTAATGCCTACCATGTCCTTTAAACGCCGCCAACTACTAACTCATAAATTTAATTAAGATAAAATATCCACCTTTACCGACCTGTCTGATATGCATTTGCCTCAACACACATGCTTTGCTAACTAATCGTTTAATTGGTGACGTCATTCCAAAACAGCAACATTATGAATGAACCAAGTCGTGAATGAATCAGATGACCTATATACCATGTTCTGTTTTGCTTGGTATTTGGGTCGTACTGTTATTCTGAATGTTACGTGTCAATTCAAACACAACCTATATTCTAAACAGGTCAATGATCGTCAATTGGATAAAATACAAACATCAAAACTGAGCTCATCTAATTCTGAACTGTGCTTGTAATCTATTCAGATTGCAAGACCAGAAGGAAAACAGATGGCACGGTTTTATTGTCCTCTTTTAAATTTAAATCGTGAACTTTTTTGTTAGGTTTGAGCGCGTAACAATGTGCACTTCTTGAACTATTGCGAGTGAACAGAGTTCGAGGCCAATACAGCATCTTATTCTTTCTGGGACAAGAGGCAAATGACCTCGTTTTTGGCGTTTCAGCGCACCACATCCTGGTAGGACGGTTCTGTGTTGGAAGCACGCGACACCTTTAATGCCCAACAGCGTGTAGAATGATGTGGGTGGGTCCTTCATCAAGTTGTGTCGTAACCACGCCTTCTGTGTAGGCGGTGATTAAGGTATTTTTTTGTATGAGCATGCGCAAATCCAGTTTATTTTTTAAGCAAATCGACTGCGTAATAACTATCACGAGCTGGTAGCCAATGACAACGTCTCTTCGAATGTTACATAAATATGTTCATATCACGTTCGCTATCGTATACTACGCCGCATTATAATTATTAATTATTATTAATTTTATAGATAATATTATTTTCAAAAATATATTTGAAATTATTATATTGTTTAATTCCAATATTTAAAATGCATTTGAAAACAACAGCTAAAATGGTAATGTTTTAAAAAATACAATTAAAATGTTAAAAAATAAAATAAAATAACAACCTGTCATTATTAAACGTGTTATACTGAATAAGAGAATTTAGATTTTCACATTATGCCAATACTAGTTAAAAATAATAATAATTTTTGATCGCGGTATTTGGGAACTGTTAAATTATCTTTGTCACAGGTTCTCAGTAGCGGATCCAGAAAACCCATTGGGGGAGGGAGGGACGCTAAAGAATTCTCTAATTTAGATCTGCCACTAGTACTGTAAAGTAATAAGTGAAATAATTCTGCTATTCGTAATCTACTATCCGATGCTATATAGGTTTGCTTTAAGGGAATATGTTTTTTTTTTTTTAAATAAAAACATCAGATATAATTAAGTAATTTATTTATTTACTAAAATAACGAAATCCACCGACATTATTTAATTATTTAAAAGCACGAATGGCTGCTTTGTCTGTTTTGTTTTTCATGAGACTGTTGAAATATATTTATTAATTAATTAATTAAATAGATAATAATATCCAACCAATGCCGCTCTGAAATTTTTAATGATAAATTTTTACTTGATTTTCCAAAACATTTCGAACTTATTAAACGTTTGAATATATAATAGAGCAACTTTAAATCGTATTTATGACAGAAAGTTAGTACAGTTAGTTACTCTTACAAATAAACTTTGCACCACCATGGGCTAACGAGTTCTCTTATTCCATGGATTTAAAAAACAAAAGAAGCCAACAAAAATTTATTGGATTTTAAAAGTAATTTTAAGTTTTACGTTTTAGTTAATTTGAATATTATAACCTCATTAAAACAGGTTTATATTATATGACATTGTATAAAATAGCCATATTCTAAAATACTTATCTTTATAAGAAGTGATATGAAGATTCCAACTGCTTGAGCAGAAGGAATATTGCTCGACATAAAGTGAACATTTCTTCTGTTATTCATCACACACATGTTAGTGAAATTCCACATCAATAATGTACGTTCGTGATCTTGTAAATAATTATTTAATAAAGTGTTATCTTGTTCTTAACTGTATTTCTGAACAAAACAGAATCCAAGGGCTATGAGTGACAGTCAAAACAGTGATGATACCAAGTGACGAAGTGTTCACGAAAGATGAGTATATATCCTCTCGTGTCCCAACGGTGGTATCCGTTATAGGTACAAACCGTAATCAGAGACTTAAAAAAAAAAGATTGTTGTATATTGCAAACATTGTGTGGAAAATAATTTACTTCGCTGTAATTAAATAATAAATAAATAAATGGTAGAAATTTGGTTAAATGAAAAGTTTATTTCCATAATACAATCCATTTCCTTCTACACTTCTACAAAAACAAAAGTTATAAATTAAAAGTAGCAGAATGGAATTTTTTTTAATAGTAATTTTTGTTAAACGATGTGTCTAAAAGGGAGCGTGGAGGCTCTAAGGTGGTTAGCATCGAAGCCCTCTCTTTTAAAATTAATTGATTTACTCTTTGACATGATTAACAGAAACACCTCGACATAATAGGTAACTACATTAGTTTGCAAGCTAAAATTATATTAGTGCTATTCTTGGACGTTGTACCAATCACCTGCTTGGATAGTTTCTTTACAGACGAAGAGAACTGTTGCTATGTTTGATGTGCGTAGTAGAACAAACTGACATGTGTTTAATGTTGGTATACACAGGAGCAGATCCACAGTTTCACTATAGCCTATAGGGGTACCCCGCTTTGTTTTCTGGACGTTATATTGTGAACACGTATAGAGATAACAAGGTTGGGTAAACGCCTTTTAGTTCTAGGACACCCCCCAAAACAATACGTCCACCACCACTATCACCACCATCATCAACATCATCATCACCATACCCACAACCACAACCACCACGCCCACAACAACTGATGCTCCTGTTACTGCTATTACTACTATTCTGATTTTTGCCTACAGCAGGCGTGTTCGGACATTAAAACAAACAAACAAACTAATAAAAGAACACGTCAAAAATGGTCCACACCCAAAACAAGATTTAGCGTGAATACGTTTTCAGACAACAAACCGAGCGCACTTCCTCAGTCATTGTGAAAATAATATTAATAACTGTGAAACTCTCACTGACATGCATGGATTATTTAAAATGAGCTGCAAGAGAAAAGAACAAAGCCGTCTGCTGCAGGAAACTAGCACAAGAAGTGCGTGCGCACTGATTTTCTAATAATATCAATAAGTCTTGTACGGCTCGCTCAGCGAGATTCAGACAGATATCTTCTCAGCCAGCTGGACACTGGTCAATACAAGAACACCAACAGATGGCGCTTCATCTTCATATTTTATATACAACTTGAGAATGAAGGAATGGTTGTTTAACGACACCCTTAAACGTTGTTCATTCAGCGGCTCTTAGATATCAGCCATATGATATTTTGCTACTTATGTACTGAAGAGGAAACCCGCTACCGCTACATAGGCTACTCTTTCTGATTAGCTGTAAATGATCTTTTATAAGTACTTTTCTGCAAACAGGACACCTATCTAATGTGCCTTGTGGAGCACTCACTCTAGGTTGGAGCTGGTATCGAGATTAAAAACCCTATGCCTCGACTGAAATTTGATCCCATTACCTTCCAGCAGTGAGTCTGATAGCGTAACCAGTTGGTTGATTTTTGTCCTTCTTATTTTCGTGCTTATATCTAGTTAAGGTTCAAACATGCTGTCTTGGGTACACAATTGAGCTTCCTGTGCTGTCTGTCCAGGACAGATGTTAGTGTTAGTAAGAGAGATGAAATCTGCTGCCGCCACACAGATACTCTTACCGAAAAGCAGATAGGTACATGTATATTTTATATGCACTATCCCACAGACCGGATAGCACATACCACAGCTTTTTATAAACCTATTGTGGAGCAGTTGTTGGTGTACCGCTATGTGATATATACCTACCCACTGAGCCTTGCGGAGCCAATACTGATATTTAAAGTCGACTGAGTTTTGATCCCGGTACCTTCTAGCCGCGAGTCCGATAGCTTAATCACTGCGCTACCGGAACCGGTACTACGTAACCATTACACTAACGGGACTGGTCAACTCGTGAATGATGCATTCGCTGCAAAACTAGATCTCCGTTTACTTTAACGTTCAGTCTTATTTACTTATTTATTTATTTTATCTGTGAATTACACAAGGATTTATGCAGCGTAAACAAGTTAACCTTGCCCAGAAGCAGTGTAACAAGAAATTCAACATTTTTGTAAATCCTGTTCATTTTAATATTTCACCAGTGGCGTAGCTTCCATTGAGGCAATGAGGCAACTGCCTCACAAGATTTTTTAGAAGAATTTTTTTTTAATGTGATTTATTTTATAAAAGTTGATTAAAATACGAGAAATAACTAGCATTGCCTCACTAGAAAAAAGACCCAAGCTACGTCAATGTTCACTGGGATATTTTGACGTCATTCATTTAAAAATTATACTAACATTAAAAGGAAAAATATACTCGCACCATTCAATACATTTATTTTGAGAAACGGAACACAACTTAATTTTTTTTACTCCTAACCAGTATATCTGAATATACGTTATTTTTCCTAAGTAGTTCAGTGGTTTACACTCTCAAACAGAAAACCATGTTTCAAAACCTGTCGGATCCTAGATGACACTTGAATACTTGTCACAGATTTCCAATATATAATAATAATATAATAATAAATAATTCTTAATTGTGATTCAGTTCTCTCGCCTTGAACACAATCCATAAAGAGGTAAACCATACAGTGATATTTCTAGATTTGGTTTGAATTATTTAGGTTATTATCTCCACAGATTTGTTTTAAAATACGGTACCTAAATATTAACGTTACAAATATGTTTCTTAGCAATACCATCACGTATTTCTCCTTAAAAAAAAAAGTAACATTAGGTTTGGAAGACACTTTCTAAAAAATAAAATGATTAAGTAAGTTAAAACAAAAATTTTGTTTAAAAAGTTGAAGGTAGTATTCTTGAAAAATGAGAAAATTTTATTGCAGTATTTTAATACATATAATACAGCCAGTTAAAAGTATTTTTCGATATTTCTTTCTTGTATTCGAAAATCTGATAGAAATATTAAAAAGAAATGAATATCACTGAAATATAATGTTTTATTGTTTTTCTTGCATTCCAAATAATTAGTGTTGTATTTTAATTGCTAATTACATGTACATACAGGTCTACGACATATGCCATGACATTATATGAAATTTTATACAAGCATTACAAACCCCCGATGAAAATACTTTTTTACTCACATAGTTAATATTAAATGTTATAACTATCCTAACATTATTATTATTATTTTAATTATTATTATATTTGCATGGCAAAATTGTAACGCAATATAATGTTTTTGTTATGTGAAACTGACATACTCTCGTATATTTCGTAGTTATGGTAATAAAACCAACTGGATTTTATATAACACTTTTAAACCATATAGATATATATCCAGTAAAGGGAGGGGTGATGTTTGATTTAGTAGCAATATTAAACAGAAAGTGGCCAAGTGTAAAAAAAAGAAATACATGTAACAGCATTCTTCAACATAATAATCTAATAATGGGATGAAGGTTGGAGGCTAGCTGATTTATATTATAATATGATTTAAATATATTACCTTAAAAGTGGTCTTGAATGTTTCCGAAAATAAAAGAATATTAAACTATTATTGTTTTTAAAATATTGTTTTACGTAAAATGTTCAAATATACAAAATAAATTTTAAAAAATTCACAATTATTTAAAGAAATAAAAAAACGTTTTAAAACGTGTGAAGAAGTACATTTGTTTTAATCATATAATCATATAAAGGCTAATAACATCAAACTGTAAACAAAAATGCACGGAATAATTTTATTTATAAACACTTATTATTATAGACATTGTTGGTCAACTTTTAAATACAAATTCGCTGATTTGCGGCATTGGTTATTTTTTGTAAGTGACGTCAGCTCATTTCTTATGTACGAAAATTACAAAAAACATTAAATACTGTCAAACTTT
Source organism: Symmetromphalus regularis (assembly GCA_032355785.1). Classification (NCBI taxonomy): domain Eukaryota; kingdom Metazoa; phylum Mollusca; class Gastropoda; order Neomphalida; family Neomphalidae; genus Symmetromphalus; species Symmetromphalus regularis. Next base: position 6,428 of record JAULBS010011267.1, on the reverse strand, counting down.
TTTAAAATATAATAAAAATTTAAAGATTTAATACAATTACAGGTAAAGTGAGTATTCTTCATTTGACCTTTAACTGCCATTTCTGCTTAGAAAAAAATATTAAATTATATGGAGTACGTTCATTGAAAACTTAGTCTGTCCCAACAATGCGTGCTTGAACAGTTTTCTGTCACTCGTAGAAATCGTGTCCATGTATTGTGCATGATGCAGATACTACAGTCAAGGCTAATGCTTTGTTTAATTTTGCTGATGACCCGGTCAGTGTGTTACAATCACTAGTCTGAAAATAATCTATCGATACTTTCCACAATCACGCCTCCATTTAACGCATCTGTAATACATGGGTAAACCACCAGTAAAGTCTTTGCGCAGTTACCCGTCATGCTCTATCTCAAATGATGACATAATCAAGGATATTACGTAATAGATGTGCTGCGTCTGGCAAAATGCCATTGTCCTGTCAGTGGATGACCCCATGACCCCTGTCCACAGCAGAACTGTTTAATTTGAGCCAATTTGGATAGAGATTGCTGCTTTGTGTACGAGCGGACTACGTAGCAGACGACATAGGGAATATACCATGCAGACAGACCAAGGTAAGTTAGACTTTGTTTTATTTAAATTGCAATAACTTATAAAATATACCGAAGAAAGAAAGGGAAAACAATCAACAAAGAAGAAAAAAGTTATCAAACTGTGGAATATCGGGAGTATTGTTATCACAATATCAGTGAAATTCGTTCATGCAATGGTGAGTGAATTCGAGGATTCGAAGAGAGTTTATAGTTCAACCAAATGAGTGATCCCATACACCATCTTTTGAAGCAGTGTTCCTATTATCAAGCAAAGGTGAAGTTAGAATAATGGTAATTTATCGAAATACCGATTATTAAAAATCTTATACCTCATCTTAAAAAGCGTTGGTATGTTATTGCATTACCAAAATATTTTTGAACTCCATTATAACTCCAATAATGCAATGAACAATTGGAAAATAATCAATTCATTGATAATGGTAATTTAATGCACTACCCAAAATATTATATATTCTGTTTTAAGAAGCAATGTTCTTTGGTTTGATTGGAAGCTCATGAAAAGAAATGAAGACGAATGCGAAGAACTAGGGGAATTTTTGGAACAGTCCAACCATGAAGAGAAAGAGAGAGAGTTCTTGTGATTTGTTACAGAATATCTAATCTTAGGAATGACACACATCAGCACCTACGTTGGTGGAACAACAACGTGCCGAAGATAATGTTTCAAACTCAGGTGGTTTTACGATGAAAGCTCAACCACGATGTTGACGGTTTACTATCGGACTTGGCACAAGACAGAGATTTGTGATTACAGTCTAAAAAGCAATCCTAGGTTTTGTCTTGGCGGTTCAAAAACACCGCTCCAGTACTGTAAACCATCATTTGTATCAACAGCTGCGGGCTACAAGAAACGACAGCGACAACGACACAGTAATGAGCTTTTCTAAGATTTTATGTTAAACCTTCACAGTATGGCAATGATTTTCAAGATTCCGATCGATATAGCTCAGAATTCCTCCGTTTTCCTTTACAAGCCAATCGCGTTGTGGTATAATTTATTACAATATATTAAAATATTAAATGATTATTCCAGCTAAACAGTTCTCCTGTATCAAATCTTTCCTTAGATATTTTTTTTCTGTAGAGAACAACACGATGGGCGGAGCGTAGCAACCACGTGATCTTTATAGAAAAACGCATCTTAATACCAGAACGCTCGTATAAATTATTCATGTGACTAATTGTGTTAAAAAGTTGGAAATTATGTTTATATGGCAATTTCATGACGTTGATGATTCCATTTGATGCTGTTTTAAAGAAAAACATTAATGATAATTTTTTGTTCGTGAAGACGAAAGGCTAATTTGATTTGATAGTAGAACGGTGGTTAATTATTACTGGTGTATGAGGTCATAGTGAGCCTATCGCGTATTCTCTCGTATTGGCTGGGAGTACACGACTCGGTTCGAGGCTTGACGCCGTACGAACCACCATCTTGGAGTTGCATGATACAGTTGTGTGTGGATTTTACCAAGCGGAGAACTACACCACGGAGGGCTTTCACCTCCAAGGAAGAGCGCATTCCATAATGGACTATGGTAAATATACAGTAATACTAATATTAGATTTTACAGTGTTGTATATGCATATTGCATTTTTCCAGATCTTTTGAGGTTCCTAGATTTTTTTACCGTTTACGTTTGCAACGTTTAGATATGATTAAATAGATCTAATATTGCATGTTACTGAGCATCTACTTGGACCTCATCAGTTTTTATTTAGTAATCAGAATAAGAAAATAAACGTTAATATACAAAAATCGGGAAATACTTTTAATAAACATTACACAATTTGAACAAATTTAAAGCAAATATTTTTTATTATACGAATTTCCTTTTAAACATATTTATGAGGCTAATTTATTCTTTGTAATAATGATTGTTTTTTATTTAATTATAAACTTTTAAAATGTTATAAACAAAATACTGAGCTCTGTGAGGTCACTTATTAAACATTAAAATTAAAAAAACTACCATTCCAAAATTTTATCTTTCGCACCTATATGCAATTTATTTGAAAGAATGATTCAGAAAAAGAAAAATGAGGACAGAAAGAAAGAGGATATAAAAAGAAGAAAATGAAAAAATATTAGACGAAAAAATAGAATTTGAAGAAAGAACAAATAATGTGTATTTCTCGAAAGAGAAATTAAAAAGAATGCAGTGACGTAATAAAGAAATTTTGGAATGGGCAGTTGAAAAATGTTTAAAAGATTATTAACAAAAGATGTCGGAGGAGGGTGTTCAAAGTTACATACGACAAAATTATAACATACACGAAGAAGAAAATGAAAATTTATTATACGTAAATATAGAATTTCAAAAAAGAACAGAGAATGTGCATTTCTCCAAAGGGTTATTGAAAGAAATGCAGTGGTGTATACAGAAATTTTGAAAGGAGAAGTTGAAAAATGTTAAAAAAATATTAATAAAGGGGGCGGGGGGGGGGGGAGAATTGAAAATTACATAAGACAACATTATAAAATACAAAAAAAAAAAAAAACGAGAAGGGTCGTTAAATCCCTAAACCAGCCTTGGACCCGCTTCTGAAATGCAACTGCAACAAGAAGTCCAGAAAGGTTAACACATGGGTTGTCGATTATTGAGCAGATGTTCGCACGTTTGGCTATTGTTGATAGATCCGGGGAAGCACAAAAGGCAGATCGTATCTAAACATCCTTGTCCGGTAGTATGGTTATGAATTAATAAGAAAACCATTCCTGTGCATGCAGTGATTGTTCATAACATTAACCTGAGATACATACCCTCGTAAGCTTGTCAGTATGCAGATTACTATTATCTTGTCATTACGTATTATTAATTATATATATATTCGTGGCTTTGTGACCACGCGTATTAATTGTAATCATTATAATACGCCCTAATTTGTAAGTCAACGCACTGTACTGATTTAGTTAAAAGCAGAATTAATTGTTTATTCCAAAAGTCTGGATTAAAATGTTCGATTGCGTTAGTAATATAATTCTTATTTTAAAAATATTTTTAATACATAAAAAAAAAAAAATCTAATAAAAAATATATAGCCAAAAAAAAAAAAATTATAATTTTTTTTTTTAATACTTTTTTTAAATTTGTTACTTACTGAAGTTATTAAAATGTAAGAAGAAACAAAAATTCAGTTGAATACAGTTTAACAGAATGTTATGCAATATAATATAGCTGGCAAATATAACGAATTTCAAAAGAAAAATAGAAATACATTTTTAGAGCATAAAATTTAATATACCGGTATATATATTATTTTAATCAAGTTTATTAGTTGTTTAAAGCACGAGTATTGCTTTTAAAATAATAGTTTTTATGGTTTTGTTGACAATTTATTTGAAGATTATTATACAATTTAACATTTTAATATTACAAAATTGAATTGATCTAGTATTATAATGCATAAATTATTTTACTAACCTATTATTAATATTGTGAAATAATTTATCTGGTGATATTATCTTAAAATTAAATTGAAGCTAGTGTAATATATTATTAATTTTTACGTACTTCCACTCATAAAACTTAAATATATATATATATTAATTTTAGAAATTTAGTTATTTATCTTGAACACGGTGATAAATTTGTTTATAAACAACTTTTATTTATATAATCAAAAATAACTAAGACAAAGATAATAATAACAATAATAATATTAATAATAATAACGTAACCTAAAGGAAACTTCTATAATAGTATTTCGTTAAATTGTATTAAAATTATCACTGTACATCGTTTCTCAGTATTCATATTACATTAAACCAGTGCTGAGGTAAGCTTTTCATAATGAGAAGTTATTTCGTTTATATTGAATAGCAAGTTAAATGCATGTTCTTAAAAGTTTAAATAATGTAATATTAGAGACAAATTTACTTCGCTAATATATTATGTGTAATTTGTGATGTAAATTATACAAATACATTAGAAGTAAAACATTAAAATTATAAATAAGTATAAAAGTTAAATAACTCAAATCTACAAATGTTGAACTATTTTAATTATGTAAATGTTCACATAATTTTTATTATATTACGTATACACATTTTATAAATTTCTAAATATTCCATTAGCAAGTAAATAGAGACAGCTCTATAGACACTACTGACGTCAATATGAAAAAAGTCCCTTCAAAGCATGATATTTTTATATGACTAACAACAATAATGAACAGCACAAATTAGTATCCATAATATTATGTAGTTAATACTTTTATTTAATATATACAAGTAACTGGATAAATATTTAATCTATTTTAATAAAACAACACTATTTAATGTTATGTATAAGATACTTTTGATTTGCTTTAATAAATACTTTTTTTAAATAATAAAATATCTTTTTGATATTTAATATATTTCTGATTAATAAGTTAGCAATAATCCTTTATACAGATAAACATTTTACCTAGTGTCGACTAAGTATAAATTCAACTTCGACAGATGATATGTACAAATGTTAATTTGAATGTTACTGTAATCAATTAAATTATTTTAGTGTAATTGTAAAGGCCAGAGTACACTTTTTAAGTTTCGTCTTATTCTTACTAATAGCTTAACATATCAAATGTTTCTAATTGTCCGTCGTAACAAACACACATACGCACAAAGACACACACACAAATACACATAAACACACACATGTATACACACAAACAGACATGTATACAAATAGACGCACATACACACACAAACACACACACATACACATTTAATCGATGATCAGATATCAATATTTCTACGAAAATAGACTGTATCAAATTACGAGATTTGTGAAAATACCTTTTTTTCAGACAGCTGAATCATTTATATCGCATCTTTTTTTCTCAAAATAGAAAGTTTTTCGTGCGTAATGAAGAAACATATTATCGATATACTCTAATTCTGACTGAGACCAGTTGCATATCAAAATTTCTTGTCAAGATCTCAAGGTTACATGTCAAATGTATTATTTTCTGTCAGTAAGATTAAATTAGATTTTTGTAATTAATAATAACCAAAGACTCATTCTTTACATTTTAGCACTTAAAGGATTCTTATATTCAGTAGCAAGAAAGAGAGAAAAGATTCGTTCAAATGTTTTATGTTTTTGAAGGCACTGTCCACAGTTTGAAAGTATGGCACGTTGTCCAGTAATTAGGATAAGCGTATTCAAACTGGATTATGTTATTAGCCAGTTGAATTGACCAGATATAAAATGCTGTCAGGCTCTGTCTAGAATAAGATTTCTCCCGGGAAGTGCGTCTGTTTATGCGGACGAATGCCCCAATAGAATTCAGTTATATGTAACTCAATAGGGTTGAGTGTTTTATTTCTATGAGAACAGAAAAAAAGCTGAAAAAGATGTGGCTGTAACAGTGTTGTTCTTTTATACTTTAGATAAGTGTCACAATTGCAATGTTTTTGACACCTAACATTAGAAATTTGTGACGAGTTTACCTTTAAAAAGTTTCCTTTTTAAGAGTCATGTTATATGTAACTTATCATATGAACGTGTATCACAACCACTTAGAAAATGGATGTGAAGTTTTTTCCCCACCAGAAACACAGTTCTGTGCTCTGTTACCTGTAACTTCGCCAGGTTCTTAATCATCTGCTTATTCGTATTTATCATTCACACGTTTAGAGTGTATGCCAAGAAGTTAAATATACAAACCTTGACATTTGCTCTCCAAGTTAGATAGTCAAACTAAATACAAAGGCAAGCAGTGGGGCACAAAACAGCCTTTATAATCAGGCATTCAGGTTATTTACAGGTTGAAACACAGACATATCGATCCATTAGAGCCAAAAGGCGCTCTAAATTTAGCCAACTAGAAGTTGCTATA
>JAULBS010011257.1:0-10248 GCA_032355785.1 Symmetromphalus regularis | reverse complement strand
CCCCGTTTTGGTATTAAAAGGACACGTGCGAGCGTAACCAAATAACTTTTCAATACGCTGGAAGGCTTTAGCCAAGTTTGAAAGGGCAGTTCAGAAAAAAGGGGGTTTGTTTGAACTCTCGATCCCCCCTCCCCACCCCGCTACTGGCTTGCTGAGTGTTATGAACGTTTTACACACTGAACAAACTATTGTTTTGTGTATTACATATTTAATGACGTCAAACAATAACAATTCACAAGGAGCCATTTCCTTGATCGTGAAGAACATAAAACATACACAACAGTGATGTCTGTAGTATTCTTCATTCACAGTTCACGTTTTCTCTTTGTGGATAACTTTGGTTAAGTTCAATGTAGACACATTTTCATAAAATCATATTACTTTAACGTTTTTTGCATTTTTGAGTTTATTGTACCTTTTGGTGGCCATTTTAATAACCACAGCAACAATAATGTATTAAAAACTAAATAATACATCTGAGCTGTATGACTATATTTTATACAATTTATGTTGAATAAATACACGTCTGAAATATCACGCACACGTTAAACATGTCAAGGGAGTCAACTCTTCTTAACGATTAAAATAATATCATGGGAGATCACTCTTGTAAACTTCTAAAACAATCTATTTCCACACAGACGTAAAACAATGTCTAGATAAACTACTCTTGCACACAATCATCTAAAACAAGCAGTGAAACGTAACATTGACGTTTGTGATTGTCATTGTAATGTAAACCACTGTGAAGAAACAAAAATGCGAGAATTAACTAAAATACGTTATTCAAATTATTTATAATTTTAAAAATATCTTAATATTAAAATAAAGAAATAATTCCAAAAATGCTTACGATTTTTCTCTACTTTGACACAAACTAGTTATCCATGAAAAGTCATGTGTACAGTGAATGAAAAATAGTATAGGGTGAAGTAGCCCGCACACCAAAGAGATATGCTGAAGACAAGAGTATTTAACCAATCCTATCCTAGTATCTTGTTTGTGGTCTATTCTATCGGAGATGCAGAAGTTCTAAGATACTTCACACAACCAGAAAGCTGTGGTAAGCAGAACCTGGTGTCGTCTTAAGCGTTTCACGTCAATGTGCGGGTTACATTACTGAGATGTTCAAAGGAAACGACACGTTTCCAATCTGAACTATACTTAACTTTCACCTACATAAGAGCTGCTTGTAGAAATATCTAGGTCACATTCCTTTATCCATGATTTGGAGCTGGATGTAACTGGATGTAGATGAAGTGTAGCTGGATATAGATGAAGTGGAGCTGGATATAGATGAAGTGGAGCTGGGTGTAACTGAGGTGAACTGGATGTAGATGAAGTGTAGCTGGATGTAGCTGAGGTGAACTGGATGTAGATGAAGTGGAGCTGGGTGTAAATCAGGTGAACTGGATGTAGATGAAGTGGAGCTGGATGAAACTGAGGTGAACTGGATGTAGATGGTGAAGCTGGATGTAACTGAGGTGAACTGGATGTGATGAAGTGGCGCTGGGTGTAACTAAGGTGAACTGGATGTAGATGAAGTGGAGCGGGGTGTAACTGAGGTGAACTGGATGTAGATGAAGTGGAGCTGGATGTTACTGAGGTAAACTGGATGTAGATGAAGTGGAGCTGGATGTAACTGAGGTCAATTGGATGTAGAGGAAGTGGAGCTGGATGTAACTGAGGTGAACTGGATGTAGATGAAGTGCAGCTGGATGTAACTGAGGTGGCACATCTGCCTGGAGTACGATTGATCGTTGGATTGATCCCCTTCAGTAGACTCATCAGACATCTCATTCCAGCCAGTGGTCCACGATGGGTTTACCAAAGGCCGCGACATATGCCATCCTTTCTGTGGGAAGATGTCATCCTTTCTGTGAGACAACATCCTTTTTGTGGGAAGATGCCATCCTTTTTGTGGGAAGATGCCATCATTTCTGTGGTGTGGGAAAATGCCATCCTTTCTGTGGTGTGGGAAGACGCCATCCTTTCTGTGGGAAGATGCCATCCTTTCTGTGGGAAGATGCCATCCTTTCTGTGGGAAGACGCCATCCTTTCTGTGTCAAGACGTCATCCTTTCTGTGTCAAGACGTCATCCTTTCTGTGGTAAGACGCCATCCTTTCTGTGGGAAAATGCCATCCTTTCTGTGGGAAGATGCCATCCTTTCTGTGGGAAGATGCCATCCTTTCTGTGGTGTGGGAAGATGCCATCCTTTCTGTGAGAAGATGCCATCCTTTCTGTGAGAAGATGCCAGCCTTTCTGTGGTAAGATGCATATACAAACTTCTTGCTGCTAATTGCAATGACTGGCAGTAATGAGTATCGTCCGTGAACCATGTCAGACGATGTGAGTTTGCCATGAGTTTTCAGTGAGTCTGACACCTAATAGCTGCTGGTTAACCAAAATACTGGGCAGTCGTTAAACGAATATCTCTCTTTGATTCCTCGCGCATAATTTATAACCAGCATTAAACATGACCTCGTCTCCGACTGAATAAAGTGATATACTGGAACACACGGGTGAAATTGTAATATAAAATATAATCACATCATTTAGAAAAGACAATTATTACATCGTGCTTACAGAATTTTACAACTAAATGATGGGTCCTGTAATTTCCTCCTAATTATATTCCTACACACACCCACCCTCAACGATAGCATCACTTTTGTCAAGTATGTTCTTTACACATAAACGAGAAGGATTAACTTAAAATGTATTAATATGCCGGTAAAATTAATATTACAGAATTACATAGACAAACACCCCATAACATCTTTGTGTGATTTTTTACACGGCAATGAAAGTTGTGTTACTGTGATAGTCGTGTAAGTGGTCATAATGTGGTATTGATGATGCTATAGTGAAATGGTTTTACTGTTTACAAGATGAGAGAGGAGAAATGCACGAACCTTGCCAGAATAATGAAAGACCGGTAGTATGAACACGTGACGTGCAGTAACAGTTTAATCAACTTACAAAGAAAATAACATTTGAAAAAGGTAACATATTGCTACAACACAATGAGATAAATTACTGCAATTACTGCAATTAAAACTAAACACAATAGTAGATATTTATGGAACCAAAGTACCAGATACAACTTGGTACATATTATAATATAGATTACTAAACAAGATCGCATGTGATACAGATTATATTGTAATGAATGTATTTCCAATCATACGTCACAAGCCAAAGCGAGAGTTGTAATATAAACTGTACATATGGGAATTAGCTTAGTATTTTATTTATTACACACCAACTATCAAAGAATGTTTGTTAGAACATCCGTGAGTTCAAACATTACTGTGCAACATCTGAATTTTCAGTGGGTAGGTAATAAAAAGGTGAACGCATTGATAGGTATTTATAAAAACACAAGAACCAGATACAACCTGGTCAACATATAAATTTCCATTACTTTGTCATTCAGTCTGTTCCGTGCGCTGTTTTTCATCGATTAAGTACCCAGTACTCACAAAGATTACAGTGTACATCAGATAAACTGTCTGCCTACAGTGTACATCAGATAAACAGTCTACACGGATGACGTGACAGCTTAACAACTTTAAGCAATCCAGTTCTCAATTATGAGATTTGCTAAAAGTCAATGATTTGCTAAAACCTGCGGAAACACAAATGACATTTGACATATATAAAACATATTCTTCTAAGGATTTTCTAAAACGTGCTCAACAAATATTGGAAATATTCATCACATGGTATGAAGTCAACTAGATTTGCAAACAATAAACAGGAAACACTCGTCACATAATAAGAAATGAACTAAACTTGCAAACAATAAACAGGAAATACTCGTCACATAATAAGAAATGAACTAGACTTGCAAACAATAAACAGGAAACACTCGTCACATAATAAGAAATGAACTAGACTTGCAAACAATAAACAGGAAATACTCGTCACATAATAAGAAATGAACTAGACTTGCAAACAATAAACAGGAAATACTCATCACATAATAAGAAATGAACTAGATTTACAAACAATTAATGAACGTAAGGCATACTCGTCAACACAAATTAATCACTGAACAGCTCAAATATTTCAATTTAAACAATGTTTTAACACTGTTATGCCATCATGTGTGCTGTGGATTTGTCTATTTTTCTTTTAAGATATCAACATTAAACATCACGTGCCAAATATGTTAACCAAACAAACAACTGTTTGCAGTGGCGGATCCAGAAAATCCATTTAGGGGGTACCCAATAATATGATGCCGATTTCTCGGATTCTTTAACATTGAATTTTTTTTTTTTTAATTATTTAAAAAAATAATTATAATTTTAAAATCTTTAAACCGCAAAATTAAGGGGTGGGGCAGGCCCCGGAGCTTCCTAGATCCACCACTGGTTTGCTGTTTCAAGAATTTTGCCAGACTGAATTTTGCGAGTTTATGTGCAGGTCTCAAACCGATGGAAGTTACAAATAACGAATGCCAGTATACATATTAAGAGTAAATATGTAGCCCCTAAATGTGATATCAATATAATAACGGTCTTGTTTTCAAAAGTAACATATTAAGAGTAAATATGTAGCCCCAATGCGATATCAGTATAATAACAGTCATGTTTTCAAAAGTAACATATTAAGAGTGAATATGTAGCCCCTAAATGTGATATCAGTATAATAACTGTCATGTTTTCAAAAGTAACATATCAAGAGTGAATATGTAGCCCCTAAATGTGATATCAGTATAATAACGGTCATGTTTTCAAAAGTAACATATTAAGAGTAAATATGTAGCCCCTAAACGTGATATCAGTATAATAACTGTGATGTTTTCAAAAGTAACATATTAAGAGTACATATGTAGCCCCTAAATGTGATATCAGTATAATAACTGTCATGTTTTCAAAAGTAACATAGGCCTAACAGGACTTTAGATTGCACCAATTTCACAACGGTATATACCGTGCCTAAAATACAGCCACCAAATATAATTATAATAATAAACAAAAAAAGAAAGAAAACTGAACAAAACACACTCTATACTTAATTATAATAGAAACATTGATTAGAGTGCAGCTTTAAATTTAAGTCGAACAATTATGGACATTACTGATATGCATGTAAATTTAAATGGTTCCCGTGTATTGGTTCCAATCAATCACTAAAATAAACGAATTACTTTGCGGCACTTCAAAATGAAACCAGTTACGTTAGTAGCCATTGCTCACAAATAACCAAGTTGTGCTCAAATTGATACAATATAAAGCCTTGCCTAAGAGTGTATTTTCTTTATGCAATATTTAATTTTAAATGCAATGAGCAGTGTTAGAGCATATTTAAAATGATATTAACGCTTGCATTTCAGTAAGTATTACATAATAATTCTTCAATATCACAAGATAGGCAATCACATAAATGTGACCCTTTTGCTTGAGCAAATGCCAGCAAGAATATCAGCTGGAGACTCGATGACTGATTGGATAGATTGTTGAGAAGGTCCCGCCTTCTCCCCGCTCTCATTGGTTGTACTCTGAGATGGTGGTGAAGGGCCCGCCTTCACGCCACTGTCATTGGCTGCACTGTCATTGCTAGGTATATGATTACCGCTACGTGACAGGGAATCACCGAGTTCCGAGTACTGATCGAATGACTCTCCTAATCCTTCATCCTTCTTATGTGAACCGGTGCTCTCTGTTGAGTTTGGCCGGTCACTAGTTGTGTTTGGCCGGCCACTAGTCGAGTTTGGCTGGTCACTAGTCGAGTGAGAAACTTCATTCACTAGATGGGGTTTCTCCTCCCACACCTGAAACTCACTCGTGTCTGGAGAGTTCACTTTAGTCTCACTATCAGATTGAGGTGGGTTGTCGGAGTCCTCAGCCGGCTTCAAGACCAACTGTGCCAGGTCATCTTTGATTGACTCCTTTCTCTTTCTCTCTATCTCTTCAGCCAGATCTGCCTTCATCGACTCTCTCCTCTTGCGTTCTATCTCCTCTGGAATAGAGTCAGTGATGATGGCTGTGTTGCTGGTGACTTCAACACGCGGTACATTGGATGCCATGAACGCCCGATCCACACTGAGTGTGTCCATTTTGAGTGAACTCGACTTCCAGGGCTTGTGTCCCTGTGTGGTGGACAGCTCATGCAGTGGCTCCATTGACAGCGATCTCTTGATGCGGTCAAGCGACATCAGACTTCTCTTTCTGGACAGCCTGCGATCTAAAACAAAGTAAAGTTTGTTTTATTTAACGACGCCTCTAGAACACATTGATTTTCATCTTATCATCGGCTATTAGACGTCACACATATGGTCATTTTGACATATTATGTCTTTAGAGGATACCCGCTGCTGCCACATAGGCTACTCTTTCCAATAAGCAGCAAGGGCTTTTTATATGCATTTTCCCATAGACAGGACAGCACATACCACAGCCTTTGATGAACCAGTTGTTGACCACTGGTTGGAACGGAAAATTGCCCAAACTGCACATGGGTCCACTGAGAAGGATTGATCCGACGACCAACCGGTTCACAGGTGGACACTCTACCGTTTGAGCTACGTCCCGCTCCGCAATCTAAAACAAACACAATAAAAGAACAGATTACACTTACAACATCTGAGTATAGAAAGATTACATCTTAATAAGACATCATAAATTGCTTTTTCTTGTTATGATTAAACAGACATATAATGGTAATAATTATATTATAGTTATGTCTACTACATATTAAAATAATCCCACCCGCTGAATATTAGTAACACAATCATACATTAGACAGTGATGCAGTAACAACAAAATACGTAGTAATATAGTAAAATAGGGTAAATCAGTAGACAAGATGCAATGATCTAACTTTAAAGGCATATTCCCACGGAATTTAAGGGTCTTTGTGCTCTAAATATTGATTACGAATGAGCATAATTCAATTTTTTTTTTTTTTTTTTTTTTTTTTTATATTGATAATAAGCGAGATGAGGTGGTTATGTAAGTTGTTGAATGAAGTATTTTTATGGACAAATCAAATGTTTATATTTACAATTAATTCTTTGTTTGGAAAGCAATTAGGTCAAGGGTCCGTGGGAGTATGCGTTTAAAAGCATATGACAAATACTAGCTGGCTATTAACAGGAAAGAACGAGAAACAAACACGCCTTGTGTACTATATGAGTTAAATTGAACGGCAAGTTATTAGAACGACAACAGGTATACGGCAGGTAGGTTTTAAACAAACACAATTTGACATGTACTCATGATGCAGTATTCAAAAGATTCGTTCACTTTCACCATTTCCAACATGAACCAGAAACCTATCTTGTTCAAAACCATATAGACGTAGTTCTATTAATAACATTATGGGAAATCTGACAAAGCAGTGACGTCAGAGTTGGAGATACCAGGTGCTCTCAACCATCAAAGCTGTTTAACATTGTGTATCCTTGACAATCAGAATTGACATGACGTATCACACTCCACCTCATGTCCTGCATCCTCACAACGTCAGGTGTCACACGAGTGCATGAAACCCCTGACAAATATAGTTCATAAAAACCCGGGCTGCTTACTGCACCATCTAAACGAAAACATTTTTGGTGATATCATGCTTAAAATATTATCCAATCAGATCGCTCGTTTTATAAGCCAAATCGGCAACTGTCATGTTCTTGTGGAAAATTCCACAACACTTCGTGAAGTTGCTTTTTCACAGTGAAACTATCATTAAATATAAAGCGCCTGTTCTTCTTTGGTAACAATTCCTTAAAAAGAAGACAATTGTCATTATTTTGCATTTTTCGTATTACCTTTGAAACTGATGTCTCTCATAACAGCTGTATTTCCGTTTGGGTTTTTTTCCCATTCTTGATTCATTATTTACATCGATAAGGTGAAGGCCGATGCACTAAAAGCCAAATTGTGATCTTCTCATGATGCGAAGCATCCAATCAAAAATGTTTTCTAGGCCCAGTTTTTTTATATACTATATTTGTCAGGGGTCCCACGCACTCGTGTGACCCCTGACGTTGTGAGTATGATTAAAACAATGTGCTATCATTAAACAAACACTCCTTTACTTTTCAAAGGCTGCGGTATGTGCTTACCTGTCTGTGGGAAAGTACATATAAAACATCCCTTACTGATAAAGAAAAAATCTCTTTATCTTTCTATCTCTCTCTCTCTCTTTCTTTCTCTCTCTCTCTTTATTTCTAAGTTACAAAGAATGCCGTAGAATGTGTGAGCGATTCGTGTGTGGTTTGCGTTTTGAGGCAATTAAACGCCGGACATGTGCGTAAGCCTGACAAGCAATAAAAGCGTTAGCGAGGCGCAGACAAAATAATGACGGAAACTATTAATGGTTGTTTCCGCCGTGTGCAGGAAGTACCGATCATTATTTGAATGTTTAACCAGATAAAGCTTATTGTACAAGGATGAGAGAAACTGAAAAAAAAAATTGATAGGTAATATTTCATTCAGGATTTTTTTTTATTTTTTTTTTATTTATATTATTCTATCTCATCCCACCCGATCGATTCTATTTAAAATTCTTCAATATTAGCTTGGCGAAGGGACTATCTTTTCGCGGTTAGTTTCGCTACTGTAAATGTTCCATATGAAACTCCAAGAGATGTAACAAAAAAAATATTGTTAATACAAATAAGAGAAATCAAAATGTCGTTTGGTGAGAATATTAGCAACTATCATATTCAAATAATGCATAAATGTTTATTTATTTATTTTAAAAAGACAGTTAACTCTTTATATTACCTTTGGTGGCGCTCCCTGTGATAAGCGGCTGTGCGTAATTTCGGAAGACAAATTTTGATTAAGGCACAATGCAGGGCAGACATCTTGAAATGCGTCAAAACCGCCTGAAAAACACAAATATTGTCTTAAGTTATACATTGTATGAATTACATGAACAGAAACATAACATGTACAGTAACTCAGACCTAAATGGAACAATTCATCTACTGGTTTGGTTATGAACACGTTCAGTTCGTCATTGAACCCGCATTACCTGTCACATTAAAAAAAAAAAATGTAAGGAACAGACGCGGAAGTAGGATTTTCGAAATGGGGGACCGAATGTTATGGGTAATGATTAATTTTCGTGTCTTTCCGCTCGTAAAATGTAAAAAAAAAGAAAAAAAAAAGAAAAGAAAGACGTTTACAGGTGGTTCGGACCCCTGAATAACCTCGATCCGCTACTGAGGAACGTTCTTATCTCTACCCCTTCCTATAAATCTTTGATCCAACCTTAAATATTGATTAAGTCCAACCGTCAAAATGAAATATACTAGGGCATGTACGTTTATATCTCATTCTATGTGTGGGAGCGGGATGTAGCTCTAACGGTAGCGGGGTATGTGCAGTCCTGTCTGGGACCGTGCATATGAAAGACCCTTGCTGCTTATCGGAAAGAGTAGCCTCTAAAATACATATGTCAGAATGAACATATGATTGACGTCCAATAGCCGATGATAGATAAAAATCAATGTGCTCTAGAGGCTTCATTAAATAAAACGAACTTTACTTTATTTACATTCTATATTTGAAATGCATGAGACATCAAAACTATATTAAATGATAATAAAATTAATAAAAAATAATTTTTTAAACCGTTGTCTGTATACAACAGAATGAAACAGGATCTAACTTTAGGATGTTTAAATATATGTATGACAAACATTAATTTGAACAGTTATTAATATATATACTAGCTGTACGGTGTAACAGTTGCACAGCCTCCTGTTGTACTTCCTTATGAAATACGTCCGTCTTCAGTTGCATCCTGTCGCATACGTTACTGTGATGACATAAAAATGTACTTTTATTCAGCCATAATGGATTTCCCAAACGTCAAACATTTATCCGGTTGTAAAAATTATAAATATATACTCCGCTAAAACAGTTTAGCATACACATATTTTGAAATTGTTATAAAGAATGCATGAATATATTATATTCTCGTCTTATTAATTTCATGTTGTTTGTAAATAACAGTAGCGGAAACACAAGGTGGTTTTAAATCCCATTTGTTTTTCTAAGAAACAATTTTTCACTTCTTGTATTTAAAAAAAGTGTCACTGTGCTGAATTACGAACAATATGAATTACGGACAATAGCTTATTAATGTTGATAATTTAATATATAAATATGTCCATTCAAGTGTAAGCCAAAGCATTTAATTACAGGACAGCTTTGACTCTAATTAGATGCAGCCAATCAAGACTAATTAGATACAGCCAATCAAGACGAATTAGTGCCAAG
>JAULBS010011246.1:0-11130 GCA_032355785.1 Symmetromphalus regularis | reverse complement strand
GGAGGGAGGGAGGGAGGGAGGGAGGGATGGATGGGTTTATAGATGGACGGGTAGGTAGATGGAGATGGGTGAATAGATATGAGAGTTGGGTTATTGGGTCTAATTGTCTCATGTCTGTGTAAAAAATCTTCATTGTTGACATGATAGTGTACAACATAGATGTGTTAACATGTTTTGATAGCTGTTAAGAAACTTTGTTTTGTAAAACAGTTTTCTCCACTTATTATGTCTATTATAAAAAAAAAAAAACCTCCCGTGTAGATTTTGATGAGTTTTAAAGAGATAAATGCACATTTTTATGATGATTTATAGATAACTATTGGTTACTTTTGTTTATGCATCTCGAAAAAATGTGCATGTATATTATTGTAGTGAATATTATGCCTTATTATTCTAGTAACTTATATCTATTGAGATGAAAGCATGGCCAATTTATAGACGTGTAATTTGTACATGAATTTATTATTGTTTATTTTCTTACAGAGTTGTTTTGTCTGTGTGTTCTGTGATCAGTTATAAAGTTTTTGTTATAGAGTTATCTCCACACAATTATGCACCCATTCACCTATTGGTTGTGTGTTAGTCTTGTTTAGCATAATACATTTATTATGAGTGATCCCCTTTAGTAGATCTTATGGGCTATTTGTTGTTCCAGACAGTGTTATATAACTGGTGTAATAAATGTCATACTGTTTTCTATCTGTTCGTTGGAAAGTATCCATAAAAGACCCCTTGATACTAATTGGAAAAAGAGTTTCCTATGTGGTGATAGTTGGTTTCTTCTGAAGACCATATGAAACACAATATTTTTATTCAGTTGTATTTAGAAGTGGCAACTACTGTGAATTTGACACCTACAGCCTCTTAGTAATCAATGTGTTGAGATATCATTAACAAAAATTGTTCTTTGTTCTTTTTGTCCTTTTTTATTGGAAAATATGTATAAAATGAGTGCTATATTAAATAGGCACAACATATCTGGGTTCACGTGAAATTTGGCCTAGTGATTTGTAACAACTCTTAGTAAAGTAATTGGTCGGAACTGCCAGTGATATGTCACAAACTATAACTTGACATGAAAGGAAAGGATTGTTTGTTTATCGATATCCGAGCACATTATTTATTTCACGCCTATTAAGTGTCTGACATATGGTATTCTGTGACTCGTGGTCATTAGAGGAAACCCGCTACTGCCACATAGGCCACTCTTTTCAATTAGCAGCAAGGGTCCTTTTATAAGCACTTTCCGACAGACAGGATAGCACATACCACAGCCTTTGATAAACCAGTTGTGAACCACTGGCCAGTGTAAGTGGTTTATACCTACCCGTTGAGCCTTTGTGGAACATTCATTTTGGGTTGGAGCCATTATTGAGATTAAAAATTCCATGACTCAACTGAGATTTGATCTCAGTACCTATCAGTTGTGAGACTGACAGCTTAACCACTGTGCCACCAAGGTCGATAACTTGACATGACTAACAGTGACTTGATGTCATCAGAGTTGAACATGGATACTGTTTCTTGTTTCCTAAATTATTAAAAAAAACTGGTATTAAAATTGATATTGGTAATAAATCTGATGATTGGTAATAAATAGGATATTAAACTCAATTCCATATATCGAGTTTATATCCATTATGAAATAATTTGAATTGGTTATTCTCTAAAATTTGAGACAAATTAAAATTATTTCATTAAGGACATTTAATACGACATGAAATCTCATTTAATATCCCATAATTATTCACCAATAGTTTCATTCTTTTTGTAAAGCAGTTGGATCGATTTTTCTCAATCGACCCATTTGCAGTTTGGGCAATTTTCCATTCCAACCAATGGTCCACAACTGGTTCATCAAAGGCCATGGTAAGTGCTGTTCTGATTGTGGGAAAGTGCATATAAAAAACTCCTTGCTGCTTATTGGAAAGAGTAGCCTATGTGGCAGCAGCAGGTTTCCTCTAAAGAAATATGTCAGAATGGCCATATGTTTGATGTCCAATAGCCGATGATAAGATAAAAAAATCAATGTGCTCTAGAGGCATCATTAAATAAAACAAACTTTACTTTTTGTAAAACAAGAAAGCCAAATTTACAGAAAACATATCCATAATATTCTTGAAATCAAATGCTGGGTTATGGGGTGTCATATAATGGTGGGTGTTATAATCTTCCACATGGTTGGAACCAATCACATGTTAGTTTAGAAAGTTGAGTTAACAATTAACTCATGCTGTTTTGGTGTTCCAGCCAGTGGTCTACAACTAGTTTATCAAAGACCGTGGTATGTGCTGTCCTGTCTATGGGACAGTGCATATAAAAGAGCCCTTGCTGCTTATCAGAAGGAGTAGCCTATGTGGCAGCAGAGGGTTTCATCTAAAGACATATGTCAGAATGACCATATGATTGATGTCCAATAGCAGATGATAAGATAAAAATCAATGAGCTCTAGAGGCATCGTTAAATAAAACAAACTTTACTTTTTTTTCATGCTGTTTTGGATGTCATTGCAGCTGATTGCATCGTTTCACTCACAACACTTCAGTAAAAACAGAATCGGAAATAATCCGGGTATGAAATCCTTCAATGTGCTTTTGATCAATAAAATCAATTTGTGTCACCGTGACAACAAAATTGTGCAACTTGCAGGTTATCCAAGCTTTAACTCGGCATGAAAAATACAGTCTTTGAGTGATAACATTATCAAGTTGGAGAGTTGATTGTGTATTCAAGTTGAGCATGGATGCATATGTATTACTAATGTGTATTCAGATGACGGATTCTTTTGTTAAATAATTATTGAAGATTTGTATTCTATAAATAATGACATGACAGAGTACTATATAAAAGTTGTATTTTTAATCATTCATCTTGCATTTTTAAAACCAGTATGGTATAGTGGGTAAATTTAAAAAATTTTCATTTAATTTTGCTTTTAAGTATCATATGCCTAACCATTCATGTGTGTGTGTGTGTGTATATAAAAACTTAAGCTTGAAGACAGTGGTTCAAAGCTTCCTGTGCTGTCTCTCCATGACAGAGGTTAGAAAAAGAGATGAAACCCACTTCCACCACACTAATGCGGCTACTCTTATAGATAACCAGTGAAGGATCTTTTATATAGTATCCCACAGGATAGTACATACCACAGCCTTTGATAAACCAGTTGTTGACCATCAGTCAGTGTAAGTGGTATAAACCTGCCCATTGAGCCTTGTAGAGGACTCGCTCTGAATTGGAGCTGATACTGAGATTAACAATCCCATGCCTTGACTGAGATTCGATCCCAGTACCTACCAGCCACAAGTCTAATAGATTAACCATTGCACTACTTGGGCCAGTAATCCTTCTTCAACATTTTGTTTTTCCTGATTTATTTCCCAGCAATTAAACTTGTTGTGTTAGCTTAACACCTACAGTAAAAACTACCACTAGTTAAGTGTTTGTGTTTTGAGATGACACCATCCAGACACACTTATTGCCATCAAGTGTCCTCTCCTTGTGATGACAACCACCTACCGATTGCATCGCTGTGTCTTCCAGCTTCCTCCAGGCTCCTTCGGCTCCTCCTGTTAACACATCTGTCCTCCAGCCTTTGTGTCTAAACGGAGTATTCCTGTTAGCGACAACATTCCTGCCTTTGTTGTGTGGTGATCGGCCCTGGGTGATTCTGACTTGACTCCAAATTGCATCACACCTCCAGCTATTACTGCCTAGTTTGGATTATCTCTTCAGTAGTCAATTAAGTTATATAAACATTTTAGCCTTTGTACAGATTTCCTATGTACAGTAGCAGGTTTTGTGGAAAAAACAAGTTTGTTGATGGTTTGAAATTACTCCCCAGAGGGATGTGTCATTTTTTTATTTCTTTATTGACTATTAATTTGTCCTAGAATTTCTGTGGAAAAAAACTAATTCAGTCTGTGTACAAACTTGAAATGTATTGTAGCAAGTTTCGTGGAAAAAATAAGTTTGTTAATGCCTTGAAATTATTCCCTAGAGGGTAGTGTTATGTTGGAGGTTTGATTACTGGACTATTAATTTGTTGTAGAATGTTTTTTTAAAGGCCATTTATTTTGTATGCTGTATCATAAAAAGATTCAAACAAAGTGTCTATCTGCTCAAACTCAGGGTATGAGTTCAGTGTGAAAACTAAAAAGTATATTATGTGAAAGAGGAGCTTGTTTTTTGTTTACCTTTAAGAAAATTAGTTGTTGTTTAATGACCTAAAATGCATTATTTATTAAATACATAGTCTACAAAAGAAACTTGATTACATCCAAATATATATATTTTTAATATAGACAATAAACTTTTTATAAACAGAACAGCAAATACCATTCATGGACTTGATATGTAAGTTCTGAAGCGATGTCGCCAGAAATGATGCACAAAGTTTAATTTTAAACCTATATAAAAATAACCAGATATTTTGCTTTACAAATGATGGGACATAACTCTGAAATGGTGTTCATTATGTACTGGGAATATGAAGATGTTTTAATTGTTACATGTATTGAAAATTAAACAAGAACGGGAATCCCACAGTTCTTGTAAAACCATAGGTCTTTCAAGTTTAATCTTTACAGAACAACAAAAATTGGGGGATTGAGTGCTACACAACAATGATAAGTTCTGAAAATTGGGATTACTCACTACATCTGGTATAATTGAGAATTAATTTACAAATTGAAGCAAATGAACAAAATTGGAACAGCCAACATGGCTAATTATAATTATATGCATGCACACATCTTTGATTCTGCTCATCAAACTTCCTGTCTGGGAATCTTCATAATGTTTTGGGAACCAGGTTCCATTATGCTTATTTAGGATTCTAGAAATGTACTTTAAAAAATTAAGAATGTGTTCCAAACATAGGCGTATGGGGGTGGGGGGAGGGGGGGAAGGGACTCTTTGGTTAAGAGAGGAGACAGAGGGGTTGCTTTCCCTGAAATTTTACACAGATAAAAACACAAGTACCAGTTTCTAATTTTTTCTTCTTGCTTTGCCAGAATGTTCCCCACAGATTTTCCTGCATTTGGGAGGGCAGTTGCCTCCCCACCACCACACTCCCCACCCTCCTGGGTCATATGCCTGTGGTCCCCACTGAAACATTTCTAACTAACATAAGACATTTCTATATATTATATGGAGGATATATAGAGCCTCTTTACAGTAGTTCATGACTATGTGTACCTCTGTACATTTTTGTTTCATAGTTAATATTTCATCATTTATTTAAGATATCCTATAAAAATACTTTGAATACGTGAAATATTTGTAGATCTAGATTCTCCAGATTCTCCGTCGCCAGTGTTCATATCTTGTGTTTGGTGTCATTAAGATTAAGTTGGAGTTATGACAGTGCAGATTAGATAAGTGTCATTATTATGCGATGTTATGAGACAAGAATCTCAGTGATTTCACCTCGGGGATGTGGTGTTGGAGTATCGGGAGATTTGACACTGTTAAAAGTGTCATCTGGTAGAAGTGGGATTGGGATTTCTTTTCGGATTGGGGGGGGGGGTGAGCCTCAGTGGACTAGTGGTAGAATGTCAGACTCTCAAGCTGATGACAGTGGTTCAAAACCCATTGTAGGTTGGCTTACACTTGACTACATGTCAAAATAACCAAATGTGTGTCATCCAATAGCTGATGATTAATAAATCAATGTGCTTTAGTGGGGTCTTAAAAATAAAATTAAAAATTGGGATTGGGATTAGTGATAGAGTATCTGCCTGATGTGTAAAAGGTTCTAAGATCGATCCTTGGCATGCACATCTTTTTTTTAAATTCTATTCCATTTAATACTTTACAAATGGTATATCAAAGGCCAGTGGTTAGTGTTACATATGTGGATAAATACATTTAAATGATCCTTAGTGCTTACTGAAGAGTAGCCTGTTTAGTGGTAGCAGCAGGTTTCCTCTCTATTGTAGGCAGTTGAACTGTATGTCCAGGACATTATGCTTGAACCTTAATTGGATATAAGCATGGAAATAACAAAAAGACAACCACCTTCTTGTGATGTGACAGATACCACTGATTCTTTTCAGTAGAAACGTTTGTCTTTTTTTTGTTCCAGTTTGTGGTCTAAGGTATAATATTAAAGGTTGTCATGCATGATTTTCTGTCTATAGAAAGGTGCTTATATAAGACCTTGGTGATAATCAAAAAGAATAGTCTATGAGACAGCAGCAGGTTTGTTCTAAAGACCATGTGTCATATATACCACCAATTTGACACCAACCAGCTGGGTGCTATTAGATTAGTATTGTTTTACCGTTGTGTGTAGTGAGATGTAATATTTGCATCAAACTGACCATTTTTCTGTGGTTAGCCTATGATTTAAAATATATTCTATGGTTTATTAGATTTAAAAAAAACAGTATATATCTACTACATGATCCGACAAAATATCAAAATTGACCAAAACGGACTGAAACAGACCGAAATGGACCAAAAAGAATCAAAATGAATCAAAGAAACATCGAAATGGACCACAATTGTATCCTGTAAACAATGTACAGAACATTTAATATCCACTTCTTCGATACATATATATTTTTTCTTTAATAAATGATATTAAAAGACTTGAAGAAAGGGATATTACAACTTCTGGAAAATGTTCTGTAAATTGTTTATAAAATAAATTTGTGGTCCATTTCAATGTTTCTTCAATCCTTTTTGGTCCATTTTGGTTTGTTTCAGACCTTTTTGGTCCTTTTTGGTTCATTTTGGTCCTTTTCAGTCTTTCTTTGGACACTACTACATGTATTTTAATTTTGTTTTGTCATCATTAATGAGCCTGATATGAGTTCGTGATAACAGAAGGCTTGGATGCCATTATGGCATTAATATCTCAGTTCCACCAGCCAGCATGATAGCATCACATTAACATAATTATATCACAGCTCGTATCCTCCGCTTTACTACGAGATCCCCACATACTGTTAGCTATTTCAGTCAATGGATGGTCACCATGATAAGTAGGTGCATTTCTAAATTGGTTTTCATGGTTATTTCTGTATAGATATATAGTGATAAAGATAATTACATGAAGAATCTGATGAAATAGTTACCTTGGGAGATAATTCATACATGTGTTAAGTTTACCCATCTCTCTTTAATCCATTTAATCTGTTAATCTTGTCATTAAAGAAGGTGGGTTCTATAAATTTTCAAAAGGGCTGAGGTCTTAAATATTTCTTGAATTTTATAACATTAATAATTACCCTGGGAGATTATTCATACCTGTATTAAGTTTACCCATCTCTTTAATCTAGTTAATCTATTAATCTTGTTATTAAAGAAATTAAATCTACAAATTTTCAAAAGGAATGGGGCCATAAATATTTCTGAAATATGATAACATTAATTTTAATTTTTTAAAGGTTGCAAACATTTTCAGATTTTTTTTTTAGGAAGATAATTGTTAACAGTTGGTGGGGATCTTGTAATAAACAAGAGAAATATCATTGTCATTAAAGAAGGAGGGTAATATAAATATTAGAGAAGAAACCTGCTGCCATCACACAACACTTCCTTTCTATTTTTAATAATCAAAAACATCCATACTTATTAAAACAGGATAGTACACACCATGTACTATTTATTGATCTCTACTTGGAACAAAATACTTCCTTTCTATTTTTAATAATCAAAAACATCCATACTTATTAAAATAGGATAGCCATATACTAGTCATTGATCACTACCTGGAACAGAATACTTTCTATTTTTAATAATCAAAAACAACCATACTTATTAAAATAAGATACCCATATACTTGTCATTGATCAGTACCTGGAACAGAATAATTCCTTTCTATTTTTAATAATAAAAATAGCCATACTTATTAAAATAGGATAGCCATATACTTGTCATTGATCACTACCTGGAACAGAAAAATAATTGTTTGGATCCATTGAGAGGAATCATCTTGATGAGCCACTGTTGGTGGAAATGAAGGTAATATAAAATGATATTTTGTTTAAAGGCATGTCCACTGTTATACACCTCTACATCTGCCCTTGCTACTCTACCGTGGAATTAGAAATCATTGCATCAAGCAGGTGGGTCCTATCCTTTGATGTGTGCTTTTTTCTTTGTAAAGGTAATTTCAGACCAATTAATGACAGAATTATGGCCCCTGGCCACAAGCACAACTGTCCATTCCCCGCCCTTCAGTCATAATTTGCAGATCAAACACACCGGATGCTGGTGGCCAGTCATCTAGACTGGGATAAATATAGCTGTTGTGTAGATATAACCATAATTATTATAAGTTAAAGAAAAAGTGAAGCTTATACACTTTGAAAAAAATAGAATGGATATACTGAAGTAATAATATAAAAAGTAAACAATTTAGAAAAATTTAAATTTATAATTATATGAAAATACTATTTTTGTTTGGTCTATTTGTTTTTTGTTTGTTTGATAAAATAAATATATACACAATGAAACCTGATGAAATCAGAGATATCAACTAGCCTATTAAAAGCTGTGCTACATTGGTGGATCCAGAAGGAAGTCCAGAGGGGACAAATCCCCTTCCCCCTTCACTACAAATATTTATTTTTTCTCACCCTCAATATTGTAAAATGTTAAAAATATCTTTGGAACCTCCACTTCAAAGTCCTTGCATCCACCTGTGTTACCTGTCCAAGGTAAATTTATTTATATAAAAAGAACTTTCATCTAATACAAAAGTAGTCTGTGTGGTTAAGTGTGATTCTTATATGTTGCAAACACTGTATGTTTATACCTAACAGCACACCAACAGACCTTGAAATTCAGATAAATTTATAATAGCACTTCATTGCCATTGCAAAATCATGTGATGGCATTGCCATGACAATTTTAAGAAAATGAGTTTATTGCATAATATATATATATTTTTTTCAATGGCTCTTTAATGCTGTTGCAAACCAATTATACAGTAGCTTTTACAATGGTATTGCCAAAGCTGTCACAGATTTCAAGGACTGTACCAGGGTGTATTGATCATAAATCTATCTTAAAAATAAATAGATATAATTTTACTAATAATTTTATTTAAATATTTCCTTATAATTATTTATCCAAGGCCTGGACCCAAAAAACTGTACTAATAACAGGTATTCATATGCATGGAAATTTTAACAGAGGTTTGGAAAATATTTTTTACTTCACCAATTAAAATCCATTAATGCTGAGTGGTTTCAAAAAACATATCTTACTTTGTAAATAGACATCAAGTGAAACTTTTGCATGGTTTGTCTTTTTTAGTTGATTTTTTTTTTCTCTCATTAACTAACACAAAATTATTTATTTTGTTTACTATATAAATGAAGTAATATTTCAGAAATTTAATTACAGGAATAAACCACTAAAAATCAACACCTTTCTCCATTTTTTGCTGAATGTTTCTTTTTTTACTTTTATTTCATTGTGGTTGTAATTTTATGTCATTCAGCCTTGACACTGTCAATATGATTCAATAATGATTGAATAATGTTTTTAAAAATAATAAAAAAATAAAAATAAAAATAGAGTAGTTTTCAAATGAAAACCAGATCAATCTTTATAAACAGACACTAAATAAAAATATTACTTGCTTTTTTCAATAAACGTCTCGCATTATTAATTACAATATGCCTTAATATAACCAGCAATATATATATTTTTTGGACGAGATCAAAAGAATTTGATGTCTACTGCATGAATATGGAGCAAGACAGAAAATAAAATCCTATGATACTAGCGATCTTGCTATATAAACCTCTGTTTAATCTCTGTTTAAATGGCTATGTTTCAATAATAGTCAATGATTGTTTAGATTTTTTTTGATAATATTGATTTATGCTTGTTTGTCATTGTGAGGCTCTCACCCATGACCTTTGTGCGTCTTCACACACCCGTCCGCCCAGTCATCGCTTCACTTGATAATGTTTTTACACAAATTACTCAAGGTTTGGTCATAAGGTCAGACAGTGCAGGACTGAGATTTGCAACAAAGAACAATGTTTTTAAAACACTTGTATGCAAAATTGATAGTTTATATGTGATTTATGTTTACTTTTTATTTTTTGTGATGATTTTTAATGACACTTATAAATGATGATATTAAAAGAAAACAGTATTATTAAAAGAAATTGGTATTATTTAAAGAAAAACAGTATTATTAAAAGAAAATAGTATTATTTAAAGTAAAACAGTATTATTAAAAGAAAACAGTATTATTAAAAGAAAATAGTATTATTTAAAGTAAAACAGTATTATTTAAAGAAAACAGTATTATTAAAAGAAAACAGTATTATTAAAAGAAAACAGTATTATTTAAAGAAAACAGTATTATTTAAAGAAAACAGTATTATTAAAGAAAACAGTATTATTTAAAGAAAACAGTATTATTTAAAGAAAACAATATTATTTAAAGTAAAACAGTATTATTAAAAGAAAACAGTATTATTAAAAGAAAACGGTATTAATAAAAGAAAACAATATTATTTAAAGAAAACATTATTATTTAAAAAAAAACAGTAATATTTAAAGAAAACAGTAATATTAAAAGAAAAGAGTACTATTAAAAGAAAACAGTACTATTAAAAGAAAACAATGTTACTCATTTTCTATTGTTGTTATGTTAAATTAATTTTATCTTCTGTTGCATTATGTTGTGTTGTGATGCGATTGATGTGAGTTGTGAAATGATACGTAATTTCCTGAAATCAGAACCATGGGCATTACGTCATCAAATATTTCACAAATAAATTCCTCATATATTCTAATTGTACATCAGAAAATTATGGACAAATCCACTGTACCTTGCAACCACTTTTATTCTTCACTTTGTCCATCAGTCATGCTAAAATTTCACAGCATATAATTCACACTATCATGCTGCCCATACACATCTCTTCATGTTATGTTAAACATTCATGTGTCCTGTATCATGATCCGCCACTGATCTCATTTTAGTGGGTTTACTGTACCGCTCATCTGAGCCATGTCCCAGACAAAGACTTGAAGCTATTCAGATGTCCTGTATCATGCTCCGCCACTGATTTCATTTTAGTGGGTTTACTGTACCGCTCATCTGAGCCATGTCCCAGACAAAGACTTGAAGCTATTCAGATGTCCTGT
>JAULBS010011235.1:0-11130 GCA_032355785.1 Symmetromphalus regularis | reverse complement strand
CTTTTGGTATAGTACTTTCCGAAAAACAAGTTTTTGCAGCAATCAGCTGGTAATAAAATTCCCTAAAACTGAGACCACAACCATTGTTGAAATCACCTCACTACTATAAATACTAATTAACTGTTTATCAAAACAAGAAAGGGCTGCAATGCGTTTTCGGTGTTCATACCAACTAATTGTTTTCTATATTTTCATTGGTGTTGGCCGATAATAATAATAATGAAAAGAAAACCTAACCCACATCAACTGTTTTGACAGCATTCAATGCCCTCTTTTAATGTGTAAAGCAATAAAAAAAAATACACAATTAAAGCGAATATAACATTCCTTCTCCTAATCTTACAGTCTTTCTAAAAACATTTGAGTATATTTTGCTTGTCCACATGGATCAATGTTACACAGTCCACTGAAGTTCATAAATACATGTTTTCTGTTTCAGAAATGGAGGCAATAGAACAACAAAAGAAAGAGAAAGAGGCTGCTATATCAGCTGGTTTAACATCACCAGCTAATCCTTCCTATACCCCAGATTATGCTGCTGGTCTTATAGCACCAGCAACACCTGTGAGTGAAATTAAAGTGCTTACACTGCTTAATATAAGTAATCATAAGTATTTAATAATGAAGCCTTATAGGTCCACATTGAACAGTTTTTGTTACATTCATAATCCTTAAAATAGTCATTAACAAATGGCTGATTTTATAATTGTGGGACCAATTAATTCTTACTTCCTCTGGTTAAGATGGTATTGAACCTTCACTATACTTCTGAAATATATTCTTAAATTTTTCATAAAATGAAATCCTCCAGTGAATTTTTATTTGGAACTTCCTCAAGTTTGCTACCTACAATATCTTACACATTGATATTTTGATTTATTTCACTGATCATCTTTATTTATTTGTAAAATAAAATGACAGGTTAAACCATAACAGTTACTTTTATAATAAACAATTGCTATTTAAAAAATAATTTGTTATATTGCTTTCCTAGACTTCACAGTTTAATGGAAAGTCTTATGTGCATACATTAAATCTTTAAAACCTATTCTTGATGTAATGGCATCCAGCATGCCAGTAGTGTAACATAATTTAATTGTGGTTCAGTCCTTTGGGTTATTTTACCATAATATACACAACAGGTTAATAATTTTATTGATAAAAAATTAGTCTTTAGAAAAATATGATAATGTTTTTCTCCTGTTTATATTTCATAGAAAATACCCACACCAGTCATGGTAACGAGTGGGACCTCATTACCAACTCCCACACCTGCATATGTGCCTGCATCAAGCAATAGGCTTCCAACACAACCAGCAGTAACCAAAGTCTCATCAGGTTTGTTACCTCTTCTGTATTGTACATCTTATGTACAGTGGTCCCTGTCAGAACAGGCATCAGTCGGGACTGATGAAATGTGCTGGTTTAGGTAGCATGCTGGTTTATGCAGATTTCATGCAGAGTTATGGTCCTTGGTGTTCAACATCTCACATATAGAAGAGCAGGGGATTGCTTTGCTGTTTTTAATAACAAACGACATTAAAATCTATTTTTCAAAAAAATTAACCTTAATTTATCGGTCAATACATGAACATGAATAAACCAGCAGCTATTAACCAATCATCTTTGCCATTATCAAAATACAATACGAGTTGAGTTATGGCTGGACCATAAGTACAGACTAGATTTAAATTTGTTAAAATAGGACCGTAGCTATGTCTAACAATAGAAATCCATAACCCCACCGAAATTGAAAAGTATCATAATTATATAACTCAACAATTCCCAAACACCTGTTGGCAAATTGAGTAGCTTTTTCTTTTAGGATCGGTCCGGATATCAGTAGAGATTTGGCCCATGCCTGCTGAAATCATTTGTGCAGTAATTTGTTTAGGTTTTGGAATTTTTCATTTTTCGTTACCCATTTCCTCTCACCAAATATGTTGTCTTATAGTTGCCGGTAGTGGTCACTATGTTTTAGTATACCGTCTGTCTGCCTATCTTATATTTTTCAGCTAAGTCTTTGGTCTTTAATGAAGGATTCGATTTACGTTCTTCAATTAATTCGACTTTTTATTTTTTTTAAAGATAATTCAATGCGTTGTCATTTTCTGGGTCATCCAGCCAACTAAAGTGAAATATTTTACCACCTGCATTATTACATGCGATACTTTTATGAGCATCAACTCAACACTTTTGTCACTTGTTTATATAGACACAGTTGATCAAATATATTACACAATTATAAGATCGGTGGCAGCAGTGGATCGGACGTGGTTGCCTCTAATTAATGGTCATTGTTTAGACAATCAGAAAAGCTACACCGATCACATGCTGGTTTAGACAAGAGTTAATTACTATACATTCAGCTTGTTTCTTCTTAAATTGACACCCGATATCTGGAATAGACAGATGCTAAGTTATAGTAAATGAATAGTCACTATACGGGACTGTGAAATTGTGCCGGTTTTCACAGAAATCCAGTGTATAGAGATGCCGGTTCAGAGTCCACTGTATATTGCTAACAATTGTATCTTTTTAGTGGTTGTTACGTCCACCTGCAGTGTGATAGGTCATGAGATCGATCCCCTGTCAGTGGATGTCACAACAATTTGTCAAAAGTGTGTAGCAGGGACTGTGGTATGTGCTGTCCTTTCTGTGCATGTAAAAATACCTTGTTGCTAAAAGGAATGAGTAACAATTGTTACATTTAGGCCCAGTTTCTTGTTGACAGTTCAACCCATTCTTTTAACATGTGTGGACGTAGTTTAAACTAAGAATCGAGGTTGAACTGTTGACAAGAAGTCGGCCCTAAGAGGTTTAAGCAACATTCCATTTTTTTATTGTGGTATGGCATTTATAATAAGTTTAAATATAAATTATCACTTATATGTTGTTGTTTCTTGTAAGTAGATATGTCAATAGTGTTTTTGCTATATAAACCTTGCTGTAATGCAGTTGTTATAATACTGCTGTTCCTACCAGATTTGGCTTGAAATCATCTCATGATGGAAGATATTTTTGTTTGCCGACCTAGTGGACTGGCATTTATTTTGCATTTATTGTTGCAAAATGTTTTATATAAAATATATCTACATCATCTATATTGAAATACCTCCAAAATTTATTCTGAAAGATGTAAATCATTAAAAACTGTTCCTTTTTGTTGTTTTTTAAACTATTTTTTGCATTGACGATATGTCATTTCCACAGTAGTCTGTATAATTAGAAAATAGTGAGCAATATTTATTTTTGAGATCACAACTTTACATCACGGTAACAGACTTTATCGCTTGTTAACACAATGGGCTGGCATGAATTTTGGCCGTTTTGGCTATATGTATACAGATATGTAATTATCTATATCTGTAGTAATTGTTTTGTAACAAAATGTTTTTGTTATAGCAACAGTTCTTTCATCTACAACACAACAAGCACGACAAAATTTGCAAGAGCAGCTACAACAACAACTTGGCCAATCACAAATTAGAACTCAGATGACCATTGGCCAGTTGGGAAGCCAATCACAAGCGACTTTACTGCAGCCTCAACAGGTAACTTCTCAGCAACAGCAGGTAACTCGTCCTCCAGTAGTGATTGTTCAGTCACAAGCTCGACAACAACTGCAACCATCAACACTACAACAACCCCAGCCAGCACAACTGTTGCAGCAACCTAATCAACTGAATGCTCCAGCCAAGAAGGGACTTTCACTGACAGTAAGTTATTAAAATCATTTGTTTGCCATTTTAAGTGCGTGTGAGTGGGATTTAGCTCAGAGGTAGAGCATCTTTTCTTTTTGTAATGGTGTTGAAAGTACTTGTTGGCTTGCCGGACCATTTTTTTTTAAAATACATTATTACTCTTGTTTCAACCATTTTAAATTACACTTAATATCCCTGTAAAATGAACAAAAATCTCAGTAAGAAAGCAATATCTACATCTTCTGGTTCAAGTGGATGATCATTTGAATTGAAGTTTGTATTGTTATTATTATAACACTATTAAATATTACGATGTAACCTGTCAGACTTATAAATTTTGGTTTGTATTGGTCTGACAGAATAGCAGTGTTGTCTTATTCTGTACCCTTCCATAGTAACATATTTTTAGCTAACAGTGACTTAGTTGGTAAATTAAAATAACTGATCAGATAAAGTCAAGAAGATGGAATATCAAATGTGTGTTTGGTTATTCTGATGAATATTTCATCAAAATTATATTACTGCCACAAATATTTCCAGTCAAGGATTAAAGTAATTAGGTGCGGTGTATTGTATTGGCAAGGAAACAAAACATTTCCCATGAAATTGAATAAGGTACTGATGGTGTTTGTAACAAAATGTCAACCAATTTTCTTTTGGTTTTTTTCCAGAGAGAGCAGATGATGGAAGCACAAGAAATGTTCAAGTCATCTAACAAAGTCACCCGTCCTGAAAAGGCTCTCATTCTTGGTTTCATGGCAGGATCAAGAGGTACTTGTTGAGTCTGACTAGTAATTATCAAAAATTAATCCAGAGCAGGCCACAGGATTTTAAATTTCGGTTCCATACTTTTGGATGAAGGGAACCCATCGGAAACTTTTCGGTAATCCAAAATAATGCAGTAGTGATATGAGAATCATGCAAAACGAAATTTCGGTTCTTTGATTTTGATGACTCTGTACCCATGAAATCTTATGGCCTGTTGAGAAATGTGGCATAAAGTTCCTTTTTCCTGTTTCATGAAGCACCACAACTTTCATTGTGGAACAAATATTTAAATAGTTTTTTTTTCCATTTTAAAACTATTATAGGGGGTCCAATAATTTAACATCTTTTAAAATATTTTGTCATAAAAAGGTTATATGAGGACTGCCACATTTAGAACTGAAAAGTGTGTTGATAGTAATTTTAGAATTTAAAAATCATATGCTAAAGGTGAAAAACAACAACAACATATTTTACAGATTTGCACAACAGTCAAAATACATAAGATGATCCTTTATGATCTTGTGTTAAAAGATGGAATTTGGAGCGAGATGTAGCTCAAATGGTAGCGTGTCTACCTGTGAATCGGTCTGTCGTCGGATCGATCCTTCTCCGTGGACCCAGTTTGAGCTATTTTCCGTTCCAACCAGTAGTCAACAACTGGTTTACCAAATGCCGTGGTATGTGCAGTCCTGTCTGTGGGACGGTGCATATAAAAGACCCCTTGCTGCTTATCGGAAAAAGTATCCAATGTGGCAGCAGCGTGTTTCCTCTAAATACATATGTCAGAATGTCCATATGATTGACGTCCAATAGCCACTGATAAGATAAAAATTGATGTGCTCTAGAGGCGTCGTTAAATAAAACAAACTTTATTTTATTTAAACATGGAATTCCTCAAATGATCTTGATTTATCAGGTGTTTGTGTTTTGAAATAAGTTTTAAATTCAAATAGCTAAAGTGGCAGAACACTTTATTAAAGAAATACATTAATTTTTTAAAAGTGATGTTATTGGCTATCCAATGATTTAAATTTAAAACCATAGTTAAATTAAAAATATATATATTTCTGAAATTAAGATTCTCATTACATTTTATGTTACATTTTTATGAGGATTGCCACTTTGTCAATTTGCGTTTTGAAGTTGGTACATTATAATACTGATAATTTTGGAAGTTGATAATGACATCACACTAAATGTGTAAAATGTGTCATTGCTCAACGTTTAAAATAGTTGTCATTACTACAAAAAGATATGTGATGATCATTATGTATGATTTTGTTTTAAAAGGTGTCATCATTTCGCAAAGAATGTTGTTTGTGTACTGGTTTTGTTTCGTTTATTTTTTAAAATAAGTTTTAAATTAAAATTGCTAAAGTAGCTTTTCTCCTTAAAAACAAAATAAAAAAGATGTGAGAATTTGTGATTGTATTAATTTTATAAACAGTAATTTGATTTTATTTGTGTGTTTTATTACAAAAATAAATTATTGTATACCCTATAATATACATTTAAATTCACCTACATATGTACATACTTCTGAACAGTGTACCAGTACAGTTAACATTGTTTAAATGCTGATCATACACAGAAACTGCACCAATACCAATTTATGACATCACATTTGTGACGCTACATCACAAAACCAGTCCTACTTCGCACATCTATATTTTTAGATATAGGCCCATAAAGCTTAGGCATGTGAAAATTAACAGTTTTCAGATTTTGTCATTTGAAGTTGTAATAAAGCATTCTTTTCAATTTCATTTAAATATTTTACCCTAAGTACGTAAAAACTTGTTTTTAGTGAGAAAATGCTTGAGAAACTTGCTTGAAAATACTGAAAAATGCGAAAACCTATTCACCAGCACCACGAGACGAGCGGAGATTTTCCCATCATGTTTGGTATGTACATGAAGTTTGGGATTCCCTCTCTACATTCCTAAACTTGGAATCAACGTCATAACCTTACAAAACTAAAGGGAACACTCATACTAAACCCTACTATTGGTAAAAAAGT
The DNA here is from genome assembly GCA_032355785.1 of Symmetromphalus regularis. Classification (NCBI taxonomy): domain Eukaryota; kingdom Metazoa; phylum Mollusca; class Gastropoda; order Neomphalida; family Neomphalidae; genus Symmetromphalus; species Symmetromphalus regularis. Next base: position 4,638 of record JAULBS010011235.1, on the reverse strand, counting down.
TCTTTTGTTGTCAGGCATGCCCAGAAAGGTTTGTTTTGATTGGCTGGATTGCTAAAAAACACATCGAGTTTGGTGAATAACTCAAGATTTTGGAACCGATTATGCCAATTGCTACGCCTCACAATCAGATAAATGCTACTTGCAAATTCACGTGGTCTATTGTTACAAACTGTTAGCTTGTGGTCGAAAACTGATAAAATTTGATTAGTATTAACAAAATACTATTTTATAAATGTTATAACAAATGATGTATTGTTGATAATAAATAGTCAAACATTTTTGGTTTATTATTAGGCATACCTGAAGATATCGCATCACAGAACATGTGTTAGATAGGTTTAGTCCCTTTCTAAAATGGGGGTGCATTATAGAAGGAATACTACATCATACCATATACAGTCATCCTTATCTAAAATACTATCATAACATACTAATAATCTTTCATAATATGATTTTGGAAAATGATAATTTATTTATACTACGTCTGATATAATTTTACCACTGGCAACTTAATCCCTCAATCCGTCATAAAGAAATAAATGCACTTGACCATTTATTTTTGGGAAAAAAATCGCCTGCAGGACAAAGATATTTTCATTCGTGATTGCCTTTATGTTTACCGATGATTGATAATTCAGTGTGCTCTATTGGTGTCATTAAACAAAGAACGGCGGTTATAGTGTTCCGTTGTATAAAATAAAAAAAATAAAAATCCTCCCCCCCCTCCCTAAAAACTAAATTAAAATTGGAGTTTCTAAATACAATTTTGTGTACACACTTTATGACTTGTAAGTATATATACCAAATTTCAGTTAAATTGCTTTACTAGAAATTCTTGTTGCTAAGGAGTTTTATTTGGAAAACTTTATGGATGAATTTCTCCCTTTTTAGATTTTCTGGAGCCAGATATTTTGAAATTTCAAATGCCTATAACTCAGTCAAATGTTGTCTGATTACTATGATCTATACATCATTGGAAAGCTTATTTAATACCCTTTCAAATATGCCCAAAATCACAAATTACAAAAAGATACCCATGTGACTGGTTTTGTGGTGGAGGGTCACATTTGAAAGACTATGGTTTATTTATCCTTCGATTTTAAGATTACATTCAATGATTTTCAAATTATGACCGTTTTTTTCTGCTGTTGTCAAAATTCACCTAGCCTGCTTTCTTTTGCCATTCCTTAACACTGTTTTTGTAGAACTGAAATGTTTTTGATTTTTGTTTACAGATAATCCTTGTCCACAACAAGGTGATATTTTGAATATAAAGCTGAGTGAAGACCAAGAAGTTGTGGCAGCTGCTAATGGTGTTACCAAGCAAATGATTGCAGACACATACTTCCAGATGAACTATTCTACTGGAGAGTGGAAACGTTTCAAGAAGTTCAGAGAACTTGAGAAGACCTAGTTTCATTATATATAATTGTGACCAATTGCTGGCTACAGCATCAATCTGTGAAATGTTCCAACATCATCTTTCCTGATGTCTTATTTCAGTGTGTAGAAGAAAGCAATATATCTTTATACATTGCCTTCCAGTTCTGCTAACAACGGTCATTCATACAAAACGTTGCATTCTAACAGTATTTAAGCAAACTTGTTAACTTGCAGTTTTCTTTGCATTTCATATGATTAAGCATACTTGTCATGTGCCTCATCTGCGGTTGGGCCACAAAGTTAATAATAAGAAGGGTGCAACAGTTTGGCATTTATGTTATGACTCTGTTTAGGCATTTTAAAGCAAATGTTAGACACAAAAAGGAAAGCATCCATTATTTAATAATGGAAATGTTACAACAGTCAATTATCTTTTCAAAGATATTGAACTGTCCATGTGAAATTAGTTCCTCTTCCAACCAACGGTCACTTCCCAACTTTCATCATTTGTAATTTCAATGATCCGACTTTGTGAAAATGTCTGGCTGACGACTAAATCACTTCCTATCAAAGATCACTTCCCACTCTACTTATGAACGTGCTACATGCTGGTGACCAAATTTCTGTGATCGAATCACATGTTGCTTGTTGAAGCTGATAATTCATATGCTTGTCCCATTGGTGTCCACTTCCATTTACATGGAGCTAAATTAATTTTCCACGTTGTAAGAGTTAGGGCTCAGCATACATTCCCCTTGGCCAAGATAACATGGTACCTTGTTATGCTCATGAATGGTTAATTTCCCTGATAGATAATTGATATCCATATTAGCAGTGGATTATATTAGTTGATAATATTCTCCTGAGATTTTAAAATTATTTTTACTAATCCATTTGTAATATAAACAATTACATATATCCTCTTGTTTGCCAGATTCCTTTTAGCTACTGTAATGCAATCATTCTTCAAAGAACAGTTGATGATTCTGATGTGATTTGTGTCACATAAGAAGAGCAAGTGTGGAAAAGTTGGTCTTGTGACAGTAGTGATTACTCAGGATCTGAAATATTCACTTTGCTACTAAACTGTTGAAGATCCAGTTGAGAATGATGATGTGTTTTATTACTTCCATTAAAATCTATATACACTGCATGCTGTATAAACTGGAATTTTCTTGTTAGGAGCCAATTTGAGACTACAAAATTGATGTACTAGTAAAAAACATTCTGGAGAAGGTATAAGTGACATTATGATTTAGGGCATTATCGTTTTTGAGTTGAAAACTTTATATTTAATATTCAGCTTGGAATGATATTGCATGAAGAGGAGGATGTGTGGCTATATTACAAATCTAATAGCGTGCCCATATAGAAATATGCAGCATTGTATACCCATCATTATATTATTATTTGTTATTTATGTCTTGACATAAAAGTACTGTCTCTGTTTAATGTTTGTTGTATTTTTTAAAAGAATGACATCCACAAAACAATGAATTAAAGCAATTATAAGACATGTTTGGCATTAGGTTTAGTAATATACAAGTCACTTTAATGAAATGCATCTTTTGATAAATGTTTTAACTCCTGATGTATGATAATCCAACTTCACTGAAAAGCCAGTCATTTCAAGATGTTCACATGGGGCAGATTTACTGCCAATTAGGCTTGGATTAATTTTTCTAAGTGTAAATATATCAAAAATCACAGATTGAAAAATCTATAAAACTTATACCTCGAAATATGTAAATCATTACAAATGACATTATTGAAATAAATAGTTTTTATAATTATTGCTTTATCTTGTTCAGGTGGCAGATACAGATTTTAAGGTAATTGGGGTTTCAAGTGACGATTTAAGCCCCGTAAACCACCCCTGTGAGGCAGCTATTGATTTGGGCAACAAATTCAAGCAGTAAGAATTCCAGTTTTGACCCTTGATTCAGTAAACAATGTTTATTTGATTTTTCTTGGAATAAATTAATCCATTCATGGAGATAATAAAGATATATCAAATTACTAGTGGCATATATGTGTTAGTACAGTGAAACCTGCCAAAACCAGACACCTGAATAAGATTCATCTTAAAACCGGCCAAATTTCTTGGAAAAAAAGGAGTAGGTACGATAACAATGTATTTGTGGCCCCCAGGAAATCGAACAAATAATCACAATTTGGCTTTAAAAGTCATTGTTTGAAATGTTTAAAGGTTTTAATTTTTCTGTTATTTATCAAAAGTATTATTAATCGTATGCTAAAGTGTCCTGTTTTAAACGCTATTCTTGTTTTTAGCCATTTTTGTCACTTTGAAAACGTCTGAAATACATCAGCGCAGCCGTGTCCGTCTTTTTTTTTTTTTTTTTAAATACAATATTAAGGTAATATAATTATTGTGTGAAAATAAAGATTGAACAGGAATGCGCTCATAATGAAAATAAAATAAATTATCAATTTTGTATGATTGTTTCCAACAACAAACGGACGTAACAACTTCATGATCGCAGCTGTCAACACGTGCTGTCAATTATTTTACAGGTCAAGTGGAATATTTGCTGATTCATCCAAGATTTAAGAAATTTGTAGCTATTTTTAAATTATTGATGACCCTTATTATGACCCAACATTTTCTTAAATTTACTTTCGCACAATATTGTCAAAATGTTATATATCTATATAATATTATAGTGTCACTGTCAGTACTAGTTCAGGAACTTAATAATTATTGGTTATTGCATTAAGTTTAGCTCGCGATCCATACGATGCATTGGTGCAATTTTCTGGTAACAAATCCTTCAGTTTCCGACCAAAACATTACAATAAATATCTAGATATGCAATAAAATTGCCAACTTACGCGCTTATTACATCACAGTAAATCCCACAGTATCCACCGATTTCACCTTCAAACGCTGACAAATTAAAAACAACATGGCGGTCGAACAAATACGTCACAAATACGAAACATTCAGTTCATCCGCTATCTGTGGAGTCATTAAAAAATAATCTAGTCACAATGTAATATATAACTATTTATATTTACAACACGCACTGCCACACCGCCAACAATCCCTCTCTTCATTTCCCATTTCTTACCTTCCATCCTGAAAGTTTCGTATTTGTTCGACCGCTATTAAAAAAAAAAAAAATCTGTCTGCGGTTCAAGTCGAAATCAGTGGATATTGGAGGAGGGGGATTTACTGTGAAAAGGGATGTAATAAGCGCGTAAGTTGGCAATTTTATTGTATATCTAGATATT
>JAULBS010011224.1:0-11130 GCA_032355785.1 Symmetromphalus regularis | reverse complement strand
TTTTTATATGAATTCTGCAGCAAATAAAACATGGTGGTCTAAGTAACGCCGGCTCGAAATGTAAAAAAATTACTTTTGGCTGCCGTTTAAACATATTAGAACCAATGGACAAACCAACCTACACAAAAAATAGGACATTTTTTTTAATTTAGAAAAATATCAACATTAATGAGGTAAGTTATAGATTTTGTTTTTTATTCGTCAAAAACCATGTTCCAAGTAGTGCAAACAGACTATAGAGGGGTTGTTAAATAAAACTAACTTTATTTTCATTCATTGTAGTTCATTTTTTTTAAATTTGTAATGTATTGATGTAATTTAATTTCCATGTTGAGGGTCCTCCGAACCTGAAGTGACACAGGCTCCCCAAAAGTCTAAATCCGACCCTGCCCCGATGCGCTGGGTCCGTCCCCGATAATTTATACTATCATAAACGCACGTGCAGATAAGGTGACATTGTCTTTGCTGCATTTTGGGAAGCCCCCTTCAATGTCAAACTGGATGAATCTCAAATCAACTTCACTTCCAGAGTCAGTTGTAAACACCCATTGACAGTTCAGATTGCTGAAATACAAGAGAACTATTTTGAACATATGTAATAATTAGGGGTGATATATTGCGATACAGCAAACCCATATTGCAATATGTATTATCTTGCCTCCATCTAAAATTCTTTAATCCCATTGGTTGTTTGCTGGTTGACAAATCTCTTATACCCCGACGGGCAGCGTCAATTTTTCTTATACCCGTTTGTAATTGTCAACAATTTACTGCCATCCGAATTATATTAAAAACAAACTTCAATTAAGTATATTTGCCGAAACAAATACCAATTAACTAACACTCGGTTGATATTTTAAAAGAACACACAGAGGGTGCATAAAAAGCCATATACCCCTCGTGATGCTTCTACAACTTATATTATACCAGGATGAAGGCCATCATTTGTAAAGCCACACTGGTATTTAATTAAAAGAAAAGTCTGTCTTTAAATCAACATTTTAAAAACAATGTAGAATTTTAAAAACATTTCATCAAGAGTGTTACCATTAATTTTGATAATTAATAAAATAATTATGCAAAACTTCATTTGCTTCTATAGTTTTGAGAAAAGTGAATAAAGTTACAGGGGTCGAATTTCACTGTTTGGTAGGCATGGTGATTATTGGATCCCTAGTAATCTAGAGGGCACAAAGGCAATTTTGAGGACACATGGGCACTGCAGCAAATGTCAGTTTATTATGGGTCAAGATGGAAAAAGGGCACAGCAATATTTGTCTTCGTTAGAGGGCAATGCAGCAAAAGGACAGGGCAGCGTGGCAAATGCCTTAATTCGACCCGTAAAATTATCAATAATTTAGGGTTTCACATGATGCAAGAATCCTGCATATTTGACGCAATATTTTGCTAAAATGCTCTTAAATAAAATACGTGTGCATCATGGTTGACGCAAAACATTTCCAACATCAGTCGATTTTAATTTTTTTAGTACACAAAAACCTATAATTATGATAAGAAAAAAACAATGGATATACGTGTAAAGATAGAATAGTGAATAATGGATATAATGTATGCATGTAATATAAACAAGAATTATTCAGTTAATTATGTTCTTGAAATAATATGCTTGACTCCCATTTTTGAATGCTTGACTCCCAAAATAAAACCTTGTGAGTCATGATGACTCACATTTTCCAAATGCTAGGTGGAACCCTGATAATTGATGTAAAGATTACCTTGGTAGGGAGACCACAATGAAGACTTTTATCTATACGTCCAGGCCTCAACAAGGCGGGGTCAATCAGATCAGGACGACTTGTGGCACCCAAAATATACACACCTGAAATGAAACGAGGCAAATTAAACAGGATTAGTATAATTAAAAACCCATATGTTAATCAAATTGTATTTAAAACATAATAATAATCATTAAAAAAATTAAAATAAACAATTAAATATAAAATGAGCTCAGAAAGCTATCTAATGTTATGATTAATCAAATTGTTACTTTAAATTTTAATTTAAAAAAAATAATTTTATAAATGAAATTAATTAAAAACATAATTTAAGAACGAGGAAAAGACTAGACTCATGCCTCACATTTTCCTCACTAAAAAGTAGTTTGTTTTATTTAACAACGCCTCTAGAACACATTGATTTTTATCTTATCACTGGCTATTAGACATCAATCATGTGGTCATTCTGACACATTTCTGTAAAGGAAACCTGCTTCCACCACATAGGCTACTCTTTCTGATAAGCAGCAAGGGGTCTTTTATATGCACCATCCAACAGACAGGACAGCACATACCACAGCCTTTGATGAACCTGTTGTGGATCACTGGTTAGAATGGAAAAATAACCCAAACTGCAAATGGATCCACTGAGAAGGATTGATCCGACAACCGACTGGTTCACAGGTGGACACAAAATAAACAAATAATGCAAGCAGTAGCAGTCAGAAACAGGACAGCATATACCACAGCTTTTGATGAACCAATTGTGCACCACCGGTTGGAATGGAAAATAGCCCAAACTGCCACACTTTTCTCGGTGACAATAACTTTATACACCAACAGAGCGTTATTCTCGTTCTTTATTTCTTGTTTTATTAGTCTCACCTTCCAGACCCTCGACTCCATCAAGCTGAGTGAGTAGCTGATTTACAACCCGGTCAGTGACTCCAGTACTGTCGTGACCTCGCCTGCAACATGCATCAAATTATCAAAGGGTGGGGAAACATTTCTCATTTGAGTACAGCAATTAAGAGCAGACAGAAGAAATTTGAAGGATTTTGAAAAAAAGGGACAGATGCCAAAATATATCAAATGGGTACAATAAATAATGGAAATAAAATTAGCAAGAAATTTTATTAAATGTGATATTTTGATGTAGCTACTATTGAGAAAATGAAGCAAACCTTATTTATTATAATTTTTTGTTTGTTTGTTTAACGACACCACGGAAGCATATTAACTGAAGCAAACCCTTTTTCCAGCCCAAATATGACAAGAGAATTTAGTTAAATTAATTATTAAATAACATTTCTTGTAAATTAATTTTAAAGGAAGTATATTTTGCCGTACGTATTTCAGCTGCAGGTTTGTTGAATAACATTTAAAACTATTTTATTGGCTGCTGGTATGCTCAAACCAGTGCATCAAATGGGTGTTAGGTTTTGGTTTGAGGATAACAATGAAAATGAAAATGAGGTTACCTTGGAACCAGCGAGTCAAACTCATCAAAGAACAGAATACAAGGCTTGGCACTTTGTGCTCTGAAAAAAATAATAATAATACACCCAACTTTTAATAAAACACATACAATGGTGCTGTTATAGATAACAATATAGATAACAAAAAAATTGTATCTTTCATCAGTCATTAGGTCAAATGCATGAACAGCCAAATATGATTTAAATGACTGCATCAGACTGGAAAGTCATCAATAAAGACTTTTTTTTCTGTATCTCTGTAGCCAGGAGTGTCAATCATGGGGGGAATACATCCCCCCACTTTTTGAACAGAGGGGATGAATATATAATTACCAGCTACCCTCCACTTTGTGCTTCGAAAAACTGAAATTAGACTATTGTAGAGGGGTTATCATCCAACGACAGCTTTGTTTCTACGGAAAAATAAGGTGTAAATTTTGCTCAAAACTGTTGTCAAAATGCCAGAAAAGCCATTTAAAAAAACAATGGATATTCAAAAAATATTTATGAGAGATATGCCTCCACCCCACCCAACCCCACCTGAATCTGTCCCAACCACTTCCAGGAAGCAATAGTCACCATTTTCAGTAGCTATATTAATAGAATCAATCACTGTTGTGAGGTATAGACAAGGCAATTGCAACCCATGGGAGAAAATGTGCTTGTGAGGGCCGAGGTTTACTGAGGCCGTTACAAAAACTGTTTCTCCCGCGGGTTGGAATTGCCTTGTCTATACCCCACAAACGCTGATTGATTCTTTTTCTTGCCCACTTAATTGTAAAAGCAAAACTTTTAAAAATAATAATATATTCCCCGCAATATGACATTACGTTGTACTTTTACTTGTTTAAGTGACATCATATTTAGTATAGGCATTTAATTTTAATTTTTTATAATTAATAAAATAAACATATGTTATTCTTGCCCACTGGACAGGGTTATCCAGCTTTTGCACAGTGCTAGAAAAATCTGTCTGACCTAGGGCTAGATAAATCTGTCCGACCCGTGGGCTAGACGATTTCTACATATGCCTTTCCGGCGAACTAATAACGGAACTCCTTATAAGGAGACATAGTTCTGGGGTTTTTTTTTGGCTGTAAATATATTCAAAGATTGAAATAAAAATTTAAATTAAAAATTTAATGTAATAATAACATATATTTATTTTAATTAATATCGAACAAAATCATTTAAAAAAAAATGAAATGCCTATACTGAATATGACGTTATTATGCGTTGTAAAAGTGCAAATGACGTCACTAAAACAAGGAAAAGAACAATGTAACGTCATGTTGCGGGGAATACATTTTTATTTTTTTAGTTTTAAATGTTTTGCTTTCACAATTAAGTGGGCAAGAAAAAGAATCAATCACCGTTTGTGAGGTATAGACAAGGCAATTCCAACCCGCGGGAGAAACTGTTATTGTAAGGGCCTCGGTAAACCTCGGCCCTCACAAGCACCTTTTCTCCCTTAGGTTGGAATTGCCTTGTCTATACCTCACAACTGTGATAGATTCTATTAATCCTTCATGACATTAAGTCTGTATTGAATGTTGAGCTCCTGTTAACTATATTATTATGAAATAAGCATATTTTTCATATTCCTCATATGCAGTTGAAGAAAAGTCTGAGTGTAACACAATTCTGTTTTGTTCTGTCCATATTCTTATAAAACTGATGAACAAAGTCCAGATATGGTAGTTTAAGGTCTTCCAGCTGGAAAATGTATCTTGAAGACTTTTTCAGTGTTAAGTTTCAGCTGACAGCTTTATAACATATTTCCATATTGTCGAAATAGGACTTTTCTCTTTCTGCAAATGATCAATGACGATACTGTCATTTACATTGTTCTTATTCTTAACGGGTTCGTTATATACGGTACGTCGACGATCTGTAGAAGAGGAAAGAAAGGAATACATGTTTAACGCCGTCTTAGCACATTGTTTATTAAGCGGCTATTATATATATTTCTGACATGCTGTATTTGTCTCATACAGACTACTATTTCCGATTAGCAGCAAGGAATTGTTTTTGTGAGCGTTTCCCGCAGTCAATACAGCATATAACCACTTTGATTAAAAGTGCATTTGTTGCAGGCAAGTGGATTTATTTATTCATTATTCGGTATTTTAAAAATTCAACTTTTATATTTAACGTTCCAAAATTTATATGAGCACTGACCAGCTGACCTCTGAAATTTGAGTTAAGCAGACAAGATGAGGTCACTCACTCTTCAAAACTTTTCAGAAGGAACAAACGCACACCCACCACAGCCTTTTTTGCACAAATGTTAAAATGAACCATACTATATATTTTATAAAATTACATTATATGTTTACATGTTTAGACAGTATATTATGTGTTTTATGTTTGGCGGTGTTTTAATGCCTACTTTTCATGGGAATTTTGTTTATTTTGTTAATTGATAATTCTCAGTGATATTTATCGATACGATGTCGTCTAGTTACAATGTCGTTAAAAAATAAACGGCCATTTTTCAATTCAATGCTTGTTATATTTTTATTTAATGAAAATTCTAAATGAAACAAGCTCATTAAACAAGCTCTCTGGTTATAGTAATTACATTTGTCCTGCTACAAATACCATTTCTGACTGGATATCTGGCTGGAACGAGAAATAGCAAAAAAATGGATCCGCCGATGGGGATAAATCCTGACGCGTACGCTCTATCGCTAAAGCTACTTCCCGCTCGAATGTAAAGGACGAACAAATGAACTAGTATTCATAGTGACTAAATATCCATAAATTAGCATGTTATAAGCACAGATAGCTAAGCATATTGCTTCACTCAGGCTACACAATATTCAAACGTTCTTATCATACACGTTATTTTTACTAAGACCGTTAAATTAGTTGGATAATTATTCAGATTCAATTAACAGATTTAGCTTGTTTTAGTTAAAAACTTCTATTTTATGAAATTCTGAAGAGGTAAATATGACTTAAATTATGGTTTAAATTAATTATGCAATATATTCTATGCCAAACAAAGTTTGGCTAAATGATATACACTATTTAAACAAATGAATATGGACTAAACGCTATCAATACATACCTTAATGCCTCTCAAGCTAGCATAATTTATGTTTGTTATTTCTGGTTTATGGTAATGGATAAATATGGGGTAAGGACAGAACTATTTGTTTTAAATCGGAAGTAAACCATGGGTGATCGGTATTGAGAATTTTAATTGTCTGGATTAAATTACGATATCAAGTATTCTTAAACCTGCTCTCTATTTAAATACAGTGTTATTAAATCCAGGCAAATGAAATCAGAAAAAATATCTTAGACTGTAAATAGACAGACGTAAAAATAGAATCGGACTATTTAGAAAAAGATAAACTGGAAATTTGACCTATTTACATATTTGATATAAATCTTTATTACTATTTACACTGCGGGCGTTAAACTTTAACATGCTGACGTGCCAAGTGGAAAGTCTTTGTTTTGATTCATCGGGACGATCGAATCTGGGGAATGTACGCACACAGCAGGTCAAGCTGACCTTCTAATTGCAGCTATTATGTATTTCCCAGTACGTGCATTTTGGTCATATCGTCAATGGACCCCAAAATAGCTCCACTAATGTATGTAAAAATGCAAATAGCTTATCGCATTGTTACTACAATGAATAAATATGTATGGCATAGCGTTTTTGTAGAGATAACTGGATATTACGTTGGTGCGTTGCAATCGATGGCTAATTTCATCATGGTTCACTTTGTAATCGTCATCACAGACCTCAGACAAATCAATAGCATCAGATGCAGTGTTACTACAAACTCACACTGGTCGCCACAACCTAAAGTTATCTTACGATATGGAGAAGTTAAAAAAAAAGTAAAATCAATTTAAAATGTTGATGCAAAAATAAACATACAAAGCAGACGCGGACACGAGGTTTTAGGAAGGGTGAGGGTGTACTTTTCTGTTTTACAGTTTGAAGGCATTTTCCAGCTATTTAAATTATATGAGCACCACTGGGAACCTAAATATATAAATATAGTAATAACATCCGTTTCTGTACTTTTCCTCTATTTAATACACGAAGTGAAAAATCGTTTCTTTGAAAAACAAGTGGTTAAACACCTTGACATCCCCCTCCCTCGTCTGTCCGCTACTGCAAGGTAACAAAGAATAATGGAAACGAGAAACAAATATCTGTTTTAAGAATTCCTCAAGGACATAGTACTTTCTATATCCTTGTACAGTCTTTATTGTCGTCTATATACATGTAGAAAACCGGTGTTGTTTATAAAATTGATTTATGTGGTATCGATTAAGTTAACGCGTTGGTGTTTTTAAGGCGTTCTTGATGATGATTTGAACCAGTGACACAAGAAAGGAAAGGAACATTTAAAAAGAAATGATGACAATAGGTGAGGTTCCAGTATATGTTTAATAAAATATTAATTAAAAACCAGAGAGACCCTGCCTCGTCGTATGCTACAGTCAAAAGATGGACCAGGGAGTAAGAACTTCGATCACAGCTCTGTTTTTATTATATCGATAATAGATGCACTAGTGCTATATTTTGTTACATTTATTGTAATGCTGTCGGCACTAAATTTAATTTCCAGAAAATTGCAATGTTCAGTATATGTGCTTTAGCAATAATATCGAGTACTGTCTGTTTATAAACAGTTTTAATGATAATAACAAAACTTACATTTTTATGCAGGCAAAACTATTTGCGATGAAGACGACATGTACCTGAAATAAAAGTCTTGTGGGCTAAAACCAGACTTCTTTAAACTGCCCTCTGTGACATAGACCGTTTGCTGTCTATTAGATTTAGTTGATTAATAATATATTATATATGTATATTAGAATTACTCACATATATTAGAAATATAACTAAACAACTGAAAATGATAAATTCTGGTATGTTCAGAAATATTGAAAGGAACGTGGTCCTCTAAACTGTCATATAATATCTCAGATGCATAATAAAAGAGAAAAATTCTTAACATTCATATAAAAAATAATATTTTATGGTCCACTTTATTTATTTTCTAAATATAACAACTTAAGTATATGCCGTTAGACAACAACTAACAATGTTTCTGTTGTATAACACTCATTTATTTTATTGATAATGATTGACTGATAATATGTGAGGATGGGGTATAGGCGTTAAAGACTTTACTTTTCTAATATTTAGTCAATGATTGGCAATTTAACATACATGGATTCCATTCCCATTAAATAAATATAACAGCAACCACACCCGTTCAATGAGTGCTCTAAATGTCAAGGTTTTCCATTTTGTTAAATTCCTCTCAAAATTAGCTAACATTCACCCAGTTTGTTCTTGTGGGTCATATTAACCAGTATCTAGCAGTCTTCCAGCATTTCAAGTTTATCAATGCAAGCAGCGGGAAATTAGCACCTCCTCGGGATTACTCGCAAATTCTGCTTATGCTGAGATTCCATGTAAACATTCATGTGGATTTCGAAGCTCATTCCTATGAAATTGGGTCGCATTTTTATAATCTTCACAGAACGTTAGGCGCCAGAGATCCGCGAGATTATGAGAGTTAGTGCCTGGTTCGGAAATCAGAATTAAGACAAGATACTCATTATTCATTAGTGGTGTTATGAAAGTCCTTATTAACAATATGCCAGAGATTGCTTCGTAGAGAGGACAACCGGAGGCCCAGATAAGATGGCGTGACAGCCGAGCTTCAGATTACAGAGACCTAGAGTTATTTATAAAAACAAACCACGTGACTGTAGCTCAGATAGCCAAAAGAAAAGTCGATAGTTATTACATCATATGCATATTACGTTACCTCAGAAGAATTCCATCGTAATTATAATTGTGTAGTTCAGTCTTGTAGCATTACCCAATTTCAAAGAAAAAACTGTTTGTTAGTCAAAATCGTATCTCTTCACAGAAACAATCAAAACGGCTTGAATGTTACTGTTGGGTCATTTCGTATAAGTATGACCATTTACAGGATCTTAAAGCAATTTATTTATTTAACGACCCTTCCCCCCCCAACCCCCTCCCCTCCCAAGTACAAACGTAAACATCGCCTATTGGGAGTTACTGTGTTTAAAAGCAAACACCTGGACAATTAAGAATTGACGTTTGAATAAATGTCTTTGTTTTAAAACAAACAAACAAACAAATAACATTTTATACACGTGTTATTGATTAAAACTCCCTTTTTGGTTTTACTTATTGAAATTGTTTAAAAAATAATAATTTCTTTGAGTGATTATTAGACTTGACATGGGTGATGAATAAAGGAAATGTATCTGTAGAAATTACCTTTGACAAGAATGTTACCTTTTGTACTTAGTTGGCAAACAGTTCTAGACCGTGTATCAATAACAATACGTGCTATAGTATATATATTTGATAACTGCCCAGTTTCTGTGCGCCATCTGGAAAAGAACAATGAGTGAATATTATATCACAACAGAAAATAAGATAATATATTATCTTGGCCTTTAATTGAATGAGAGTTTTTCTCAACGTAAGTGACCATGCGGTTACGTATTTCCTTCTGTTGTATTGCTTGTTATTAATAGTGCATTATCGTGATAAAGTACTAGCATTAACTTCTCCCTACTCTCTTAAAAAGAGATCACTTGTCCCTTTTTAATACATTGCTTACATATGATGTACAGCCTTTGCTATATGTCTTGCTCTCTTATTTACGTGAATATCTAACCATCAGTGTTCTGTTTGTAATGCTATTATACTAGGTATATATCTTAATTTACTGTATATTCTAATACAACTTGCATATAACCTTATTTTACATTGAAAACATTTCGTGGTTTAACGCACGGTATACGTACACTGTCAATGGCATCGTAGTCTCCAACTGAAAAGACGTCCCACCTCTTGCTCATACGGTTTCCTTGAAAGAAGTACGGATAGCGGTCTTGATTGTACATTTTTCACGGCAATTTGTCTACTACAAGAAGCAGGCTTATTTAACAATTTTGATGATTGTAATCAGACTTTTTATTGTATTATAAGCAATGTACTTTCATTTTTTTTTTACAACAAGAAATTATTTTGTTAATATACTAGTATATAATAAATGCTTGCGTTATAATTATAATTAAATGTCGCCAAGAACAGGCCCACCCCCATAATTGCTGCAGCAGCGCCATATTTTGTGACAGTATTTATATTTATTACGTTGCAGTCATCCTTCAAATGGTGCCCCTATTCAGTCTTGCCCCACCAACAAAAATGGCAATTTAAAAATGTAAAAAATGGTTAAAAACATTTTTAATTTTACGTTATAAAAGTTCAAAATATTTTCTTTAAAATAATTATGTATCAGAACACGATCAAGCAATATGCAACACTGGAGGAAAAAATACAATTTTGGATCTTGAGTTGTATGGTTAAAAAACTATTAATGAGTAGTTTTTAAAACTCTTTACATTGTTTAAGATAAACCAAATTATTAAAAATTATACTAATTTTAGCATATCCTATTTTATTGTTACAGTAATTTTAAATGAAAAATATAGCCTTTCTTTAACAAGCTCTATAGAGTCAACTAACGTATACAATATAAATCATTTTAACAATTTTAAATAGCACCGCATACCTTTCTTCACACGTGTAACTTGATTTTTCACTTTTAATTATTATAAATAATTTGTGATGTCCTTTCATCAAGTGCTCCTCCATTACCAAAACACTATTTAAAAATTAATAAGCAAATTCAATTGTTTTTCTCTTACTGAAGTGATTACTAATTTAACAGACAACTTCAATGTTTATTTAATCACTTTAGTTTAGTCAGTATCACCACTTAGAAACCTTTCCCTCCATTACCAGTAATATAGACTCATTAACATTTCACAATATTTTAAATGATTTTATTTCATAACATCAACTCATTTGATACAAT
>JAULBS010011213.1:0-11131 GCA_032355785.1 Symmetromphalus regularis | reverse complement strand
GGAACGTGTCTTGCGGACAGACTCATACAAATATTACAGAAATATTCTTACAGGGATATCATCTGTTGGTAGAATCATTGAAGGAACGTGTCTGGCGGACAGACTCATACGAATACTGGCCTTGAGACTCGTAACAAGATCCTGATTAAATTCACTACCAGGTGCCATCTTTAGAAACAGAACCACTCTTTCCTCCAAGCTTTCGATATTGCGCTGAGCCACGCACACGCTGTCTTGAATTTCTTTAAAAGACTCGACTACAATAAAACAATTTTTTTTATAAATTTAACATACTTTTAGGTAAGCTCTAAGTAAATTATAAATTCAAAAACAATATGTTTTTTTCTTTTTAATTCAACTATTTGATTTTGAATCATTATTATTATCATTACAATTTTTATTTTTTTAACAACACCACTAAAGCACATTGATTTATTAATCATTGGCTTAAAGGATGTCAAACATTTGTTTATTTTATCACATAGTGAAGTGTGAGAAAAAAAGGGTACGGCAATATTTGCCTTAGATGTTAAACTGAAAGGGCATTCGACAAAGGGACAGGCGACACGACAAATGCCTCAATGCCTAGTGAAATTTGACCCCTGTATAAAAATAATGGATGGTAGTTAAAATATACAAGTTATGAATTTTTCTCATCATTATGTAATTCTAATTCTGTAACTAAAACATGATGGTGTGTTATATTTTCAAGATAAAAACTCGTAAGAGCAACTCACCAATATTATAAATCTCTGCACTTCCAAACCTGACGCCATTGGGATTCAACGTACCATCACTATAAACAGAAAATAATCCATTAAATATGGTGCTCTGCTACTTAAAATACACATTATAACTCTCAACATCAAAGGGATATATTTGAATGTAGAATGGAATGGAAAGTAAAAAGTACAAAAATTTTATTTTATTTACAAATGTGCAAAAGTTTCTTTACATAAAATACAAAAAAAAAGAGAAAATATTTACAGACCTGCCAACCCATAGAAAACCCTTTCAGGGATCCAGAGCCCATATATGATTTCTCAGGAAATCTAAGGGTTCTGTCAAGAATGCGACCATTGACAACTGAATTGTTCTTGGCTTCTTTGAATCTAGTCTTGGTGCTTCGGTCCTTCTTTTACTCTCCATTACATTCCAGCTTTGGCGTGAAATGTTTATACGGGAAGTTGAAATACAAAACCTTGACACTACGCATGAGCAACTGACCTTCGTCCAAGCATCACCACTCCGCCGGTTTCTTTATTGATTATACAATAGTCACCATGAGCCCATATGCCTGGAACAAAACATAAAATACACTATCAGAAAATACCAGCAACAGAGGTTAAGCACAATAAGTACATGTAGGTTGCCTCTCTTCGGAGATTTAGACCACTGTTTTCAAAAGAAATTCAATGAAATTCTAAGAACTTTCTTTGCTTAATTACATATTGTTTTGAAATATAAGTTCACTTTTGTTTGTTTGTTTGTTTAACAACCCCACCCCACCCCACCAGCACAAAAATTTTACATCGGCTATTGGGGTTCACACATTGGTTAGATGTAAAAAAAAAAAAAAAAATCAGTGTAAAGTGCTGATTTATATTATCCAATATATACAAATATCAAAGAATGAAATACATATGATAAAACAATAGCATGGAAATAAATACAACCAACCAACCAACCAAAATAATAAAATGAAAAATGGTAAGTGTTGGTTTAGTTTCAGATTGTTTGCATGACTATATACACATGTATGTATAGTATCCTACACTTTGTTTATAAATACACTAGTATGTCAGACATTTGTTTATAAACTGACACATAGTAAATGATAGCTGGCAGGTAAATATTAAACACACCTACATTGTGAAGGAATGTGAGTGGCATGCATCTGACTACATTGTCGCTAGAGCATCTGCTTTGCGTGTGAAAGGTCATAGGATCAGTCCTGCTGAGCGTACTGTTTGTATTTCCCATTCACACCAGCGCCCCATGACTGATACACCTATGCCATGGAATGTGGTATGCACGCAGATGTAATATCCCACAGATGTAATATCCCGTGTTAACTCTTTTGTGACTGATACTGAGAAAATTAGACAAATATTTCTATGATCCACATGATGAATATTTAGAGCTACTGGTAGTTCCTATGAAGCCCAGTTTGACATCAACATAGTTGGTATCCAGTTTCTGTTCTCAAGAAATACTTCTACTACTGATAGAGGGTTAATCTGTTATTCTAACTTGTAGTGGCTTTTTCTCAAATAGTTTACATGTATTTATAGCCCAGAGAAATCATGGTTTGATCATAATGTCGCAACTTAAAGTCTGAATCAGTATTGAATTATGTCACCATTTACTGAAGAACATTACCAAAAAACACCTTTCTGCCACCCCTTCGTATATTGTGTATTGTTTATCTTGTTTTAATCAACTCTACACTGATTTATTTTAAAATATATTTAATTCAATAATTCAACAATAGTGTGACCTCTAATTGCCGATATTTATATTTTGTGTGGGGGTGGGACAGGGGAGCAGCGGGAGTGTGGTGTTTAAACAATCATACTAACAAACAAAATTGCTTAATTTGCACATATAACATCCATCCTGTCTGACTGAAAGACGGTCAGCTGGTTATATTATGACAAGTAGTTGTGTATTTTTATTTGTATTGATTTTAATACAAACATTCAGTTGATTTAAACATACAGTTGAACCTGTCTATGACGGACATTCCTGGGACCAGACAAAATTGGCCGTCATAGAGCCGAGGCCGCCATATACAGGGCATATATAGGTCCGCCAATGATTAGCATATAGCGACGTTAATCCAGATTTGAAACACTTGTTAATTAATGAACACAAGCATTCACTACTGTTTATACGGGATCACTGATTGCGGCTAATTACTCTTACATAAGCTCTAGCAAGGTGACTGACAACCTTTATATGAAGATTAAAGGGCCACTATTCATCAAAACTAATAAGGAATAAAACATCTGATGTTTTTATTTGTGGTTGCCGACATTTCTTGATAATTTGCAGCCAAAAACAAAAAATGTGGCCGCGATAGCAAGTTCATATTCGCTTTTTTATTAACACTGTGGCCGCCGTCCGCATTGAGCAGGTGGTTGTCATATAGAGGTAAAATATATAGTAAAAAGTGTTGGTTGGACTTTAGAGTGGCCATCATAGACAAGTGGCTGCCTTATAGAGGTGGCCGCGAAATCAAGTTTGTATTTTATTGTCACCAGAACCATATGGGATTGGCCAACAAAGCCGACATTAAGGCCTCTCCTAACATTTTATAGACAATCCGCATATATACATGGTCTATCGTATATAAAATAAAATTCTAGTACATTGTACTGTTGTACTGTTGTAATAAAATTATCTGAATATTGAGAGAGGGTGAGAAAGGGGATGAAAGAGGGAGTGAGAGAGGGGTGAGGGGGGATGAAAGACAGGATGAGAGAGGGGGTGAGAGAGGAGATGAAAGAGGGAGTGAGAGAGGAAAGAGAAAGAATTTGAGAGAAAAGAAGAGGTGAGGTAGGGGTAGAGACTGAATGGTTAATAAATCTAAAAACGCTTACTATTAATAGTTAGTTCCGAAATGATTTAAATATATTTTCCTGAACACTAAGGTTGGGATCTCTACCTGAAATATTACACCTAATTAATTCAGTTACACCTGTTAGTGTTACTCGAGCACATGTAATCTTTAGGATTATTTCACTCGATATTGTTTTAGATATAAATTGTCAAAGCCTTTCCCAAATACCTGATGTCCCACATTCAAGCTTCGAGTGTTTTGTGTGGGCGACACTTACGTATTGTTTTGATGACAACTACGGTACGTTTGTAAACACTGGCACTGTGGTTGACACATCAACCCTTAACGTGTACATCTTTTATGACATAAACAGTGCCATATAAATATTTTACAGTCACTAGCCCTTATAAAATTTAGGGATAGTTGCCTACATTGTATATGTACATGGATACATAGTCACATAACAAACCTTTCATTACAGGCCCTAGTGATTTAATGGTTATGCTATCGTACTACAGGTTGGTAGGTAAGGTACTGGGATCAAATCTTATTTGAGGCATGACATTTTTTATCTACCTTTCTCCACACTCACACCAACCAGTGGTCCACAACTGGTTTATAAAATGCTGTGGTTTCTGCTATTCTGTCTAGGGGATAGTGTATGTAAAAGATCCCTTGCTGTGTATCGATAAGAATAGCTACATTATGTGGCGGCAGTGGGATGCGTCTGTCCTACTAACACAAACCTCTGTCCTCGACAGTTAGCACAGGAAGCTGAGTTGTGTACCCAGGAGAGCATGCTTGAACTTTAAGTGGATATAAGCATGAAAATAAGCTTTCATTAGAGATGGAGTATAAGTTGTTTTGATAAAAACTGTAATCATATTCATAACAGATGTTGATTCAAAGATGGGTGGGTGAGGGAACACCTACTTAAATTTGTGTTAAAAAATATTCAGTACATTAAAAATGACTGGAAGGATTGTGAAATCCTAGACCCATCCTTGACAGTTAACTGTTGTAAATATGTTTGTCTTTGCTATTTTGTCCCACAGTAGCCAATATTTATTTTTAATTTTGCTAGAGTCGTTAAACAAATATTTGCTATTTTAATTACACATATTTGGAATTTATAATGTATCTATTTTATTTTATTTTTTTCTGTACTTTGTCTTTTTTTTTTTTTTATTGATTTCCTTTTACAGCAAATTAGAAAATACTAATAAATATCTATATTTTTAATTTTTTAATTTAGGTTTAGTGTGAAATCTGAAATATGGAGTGAGCCTGTAAAAAATCCCAGCATAAATGAAATGTTGATGCCTTGTCTTACTAAGTATAGATGTACATGTATATGGTGTTATAAGTTGTATTGTATGCTAAATAGAAACATGAAGAGTGAGTCATGTTTATTTCTTTGAGTATTAAACACATCCTTAATAATATCACTCAGTCTATTCAAAACCATGAATGGTCATCACCATGCCTATTTCCCCATTCCGGTAAGTGACTCATAGTTGATAAGTTGTGAAAGGCTTTTGTATGTATGTATGTATACATGTACTGTTTGTCCTTGGAAAAGTATGCAGTACCTGAATGGTACAAATTTTACATGAGCCACCCATATAATTAAGAAAATGTCCACGACAAAATAAATGCTGTGGAGAAATAGTGCCCATGGCATTTTACACAGTAATTTCAGGGGTTGCATGAGGCAAGCTTGATACATTTATAAGAACCTTCACCCAGACAAGATGGCACATACTGCAGCTCTTGTTGTGCCATTCATAAATGAGTGGCTGGAACAAAAAAATAGCTCTGTGGTTTCTGAAGGGAATTGATCCAATGATCCATGGCATTCAGGCAGATCCTGTATTACTTAACTACATACCATCTCTTAGGTTAAAAAATAATTGTATTACTATTAGAACAGTCATATCCAAAGTGGGTGGAAAGATCCAGAGGGGAAGTTAGGAAAAAGGGTCATTTTTGGCAGGGTGGCCAAGTAATAATTGTATTACTATTAGAACAGTCATATCCAAAGTGGGTGGAAAGATCCAGAGGGGAAATTAGGAAAAAGGGTCATTTTTGGCAGGGTGGCCAAGTAATAATTTTTAAATTGCTTTACAAAATTTATGACAAACTCTAAGTCATGAAGACTTAAGGAACACATATGGTTTACCGAGAATAGAATTAACATAAAGAGTTCAAACTATAAAGACAATATAGCTAAAACTGAGATCTAAATTTACCCTTTCATATTGCTAAAGCAGCTAAACAAATTGGTTTACGAGGTTAAGTTCTATTTGTGAAATGAATACATGTGTGTTTACAACGTAAGATTAGTTGTTTTGAATTTGCAGTATACCTAATACCAAGTAAGAGGTGTGTCTTCATATGTGTGGGAGGGAGGGGCACTAGAGATGTGGCATGGGAGCCAAGGAGGTGGTAACCCGAAAAGGTTTGGGTACCACTGTATTGGAAAAACACAGCTACAACAGTCGATTGAAACCAGGACATTTTAACATAAACGTACCCACTAGTACACACACATACATAATAGAAGCCTTGTACAGTTGTGCACTGTTCTTGTCTGACACCCAATAGCATATGATTATATAAAACAGAGTAACTGGGGAGCTGTAAAACCCATACACATAATAAATTCTTTCTCTTCATTGTAAACATGCTTCGAGCAACCAGAATATTTCGAAGGCTTAAGAATTTGCATATGAATATAATTTATAGAGCTTGAAATAGTGTGGATATTCATTTTGTTATTTTTGTATTATATCCAAGTCCGTGATATAATAAATCTTGATGTTGATAAAAAACCTACTTAAATACATATATATGTGCAAAAAAAAAACAAAGACTAAAATTGTAGCAAGAAAATCTTTAAACAGATAAAGGAAAAGAAAGGACTGTTTGTTTAACGACACCCAGCACATTGTTAATTTAGCTTCTATTAGGTGTCAGACATATGGTATTCTGTGACTCATGGTCTTTAGAGAAAACCGCATAGGCTATTCTTTCTGTGTAGCAGCAAGGGATCTTTTATATACACTTTTTCACAGACAGGATAGCACATACCACAGCCTTTGATAAACCAGTTGTGGACCACAGGTCAGTGTTAGTGGTGTACATCTATCCATTGAGTCTTTGAGGAGCACTCTGAATTGGAGCTGATATTGAGATTAAAAATGCCATGACTGGGATTTGATCCCAGTACCTAACAGCTGACTGCTTAACCACTATGTCACTGAGGCTGGTCTTTAAACAAAAAATGCATAGATCTATATGTACAATAAAAATAAAAATCTAAATATTGATAAATACATGTAGCTTACTTAAAAACAAGATCAAAATGGAGGTTAGAAAAAAAATATTGAAGTTGATAAATAAAGCTTCTAAAATACAGTGTATAAAGACTGAAGTCGGTGCCTACAAACAATCTTGATACTGATGAATAACATACTTGAAAATGAGAACAAAGTCATGGAAGGAAAAATCGTGAAATTGATAAATTATGCACTTATCAACATGACCAAAGACCGAAATCCACATGTGCCTTATATATATAAAACATAAATTGTTTCTTTGATGTGTCGTACATGTTATTTATGTGGCTCTGTATGGGTGGAATGTCAACAATGTGTAACTCGTTTTGGTGGCCAGGATGCCATAGATGGAATAGATTTACTCTGACTCTGATAATAATAACAAGCTCTGGGAAACAAGTTGATGTTTCTCTTTATTTGTAACTAAACATATTCCTGACACTTGTGGCGTGGAATCTAGCTCAGACATGTCCGTCTGTGAAGTGGTCAGTCATCGGATCGATCCTTTTCAGTGGGCCCATTTGCAGTTTGCGTTATTTTTCGTACCAACCAGTGGTCCACAACTGGTTTAACAAAGCCTGTGGTATGTGGTATCCTATCTGTCGGACGGTGCATATAAAACACCCCTTGCTGCTTATCGGAAAGAGTAGCCTATGTGGCAGAAGCATTTTTCATCTAAATAAATGTCAGAATGACCATATATTTGATGTCCTATAGCTGATCAGATAAAAATCAATGTGCTCTAGAGGCATGGCCAGATTTATAAGGAGCAAAGGGGGCATTTGCCCTGGGCCCCCCAGGCCGATTAGCCCCCCCCCCCCCCGACTAAGAACTTTATAAAAAAAGTGTTATGATTAAAAAATTAGTTCATTCATTTTAGTTCATTTTTTAAAATTTGTCATGTACTTTAATTTCTATTTTGAGGGGCCCCTGTACCTGAAGTGCCCCGGGCCCCACAAGATCTAAATCCAGCCATGTTTAGAGGTTTCATTAGATGAAACAAACTTTACTTCTACTGACTTTCAAACAGTAACAACAAGCTATGGGAAACAAGTTGGTGTTTTTCTTGTGTGTAACTCAACATATTCCTTACAGTTGTTGTTATAGTTTGGAACTGCCTGTCTCACACTATAAACTTTTAATATATCACAGGCTATGTGAAAACCATATGGATGTTGATGTTCTAAGGTTTTTTGTTTCTCTGTTAATATTTAGTTTTCGTCCTGTTAGAAAGGAAATGTTGTTTACTGACACCGAGCATATTGTTTATTCCGTGGCTATTTAGTGTCAGATATACGGTGTTTCACAACTCATGGTCTTTAGTGACTTACGGCCTTTAGAGGAAACTTACTACTGCCACATTTACTACTATTCCTGATTAAAAAGTAAAGTTTGTTTTATTTAACAATGCCTCTAGAGCTCATTGATTTTTATTTTATCATCGGCTATAGGACGTCAATCATATGGTCATTCTAACATATGTATTTAGAGGAAACATGCTGCTGCCACATAGGCTATTCTTTCCGATAGCAGCAAGGGGTCTTTTATATGCATCGTCCCACAGACAGGACAGCACATACTGCAGACTTTGATGAATCAGTTGTGGAGCACTGGTTGGAATGGAAAATAACTTTTCCTGATTAGTAAAAGGATCTTTTATATGTGCTTTCCCATAGACAGGACACCACATACCATGGCCTTTGATAAGCTAGATTTTTTAATTTTAGTCTTCTCTATACATTTTTCCTTGTATTGAGTATATAGAAATTCTACTCCTGAAATTGCCTGCAGTAATCGGCAGTGGCATGGAGATTGCCAGTTTTTCATTCTCCACAGCACTTTTTTTTCCCACAGACTAAATTTTTTTTTAAGGTTTATTTTATTTCTTATTATTGAAAATAAAGTATACTTTCTGAACTGTGAATGCTAAAATTACCGTGGAAAATGCTGTACACCATATTTCTCTACAGCATTTATTTTGACATAGAGATTTTCTGAATTGCAGGGGTTGGAAATTATAGTAAAATACTGTGTCACCATGTCAGTTCTGTAAATGCATTCAGATAAGAAACATATTATTTCTTTTTCTGAGCCCTTCTGTAACTTAAAATTTCCATACTTTTTCCATAACAATCGGGATATTAAAAATACATGTCAATAATGTGTTGATGATGATGGAACTGGCATTCATGTTTGTCTTCTCTTACCATACAACCCCTAGCCAGCACCATTTGTGTAAAGGTTAAACTATGGGACTCATGGTTAGTTGGTACTGGGATCAAATCTCAGATGAGGCATGGAATTTTTAATCTTGATACCAGCTCCAATCCAGAGTGAGTGCTCTGCAAGACTCGGTGGGTATATGCCACTTTCACCAACCAGTGGTCCACAACTGGTTTATCAAAGGCCATGGTAAGTGCTGTCCTGTCTGTATAAAATACCTTTTACTGTGGGAAAGACAGTGTTCGTGGAATCCACTAGCCTGATGCCCGTGGCTAGTGATTTTTCAAGTTGGGCTAGTGACAAAAAGCACATATAAAATATCTCTTGCTGCTAACCAGAAATGGTAGCCCATGTAATGATAGCAATCCTTTTCATACAACCTCCACTAAAACCAAATTATCTTTGTGTATTTTCAGGCTATTATGAGGGGTGGGGATGGGAGTGGTCGTCAGTTAAGCCCATCGCCTCCGGAGAACCGAATATCGAGACCACCGTCATGTATTCGTCCTACAGGGAAACAGATGATATCGTACGACTCCATCACAGTGAACAAGACACTGGGAGAAGGAGAGTTTGGAGTGGTGCAGCAAGGTGTTTGGACCACAGAGGATGGAGATAAGGTCAGTTATACCCCACTTCGGGGCTCGTTGTCATGGTTTCTTTTGTTGAAAGTGTAGGTGATACACCATCCTCACAATGTCGGGTCACCCCAAGTCCGTTTGGACCCCTGACCAACATAGCTCATAAAAACTCGGGCTGCTTACTGCTCCATCTATACAAAAAAAAAATTGTGATATCATACTTAAAAATATTATCCAATCAGATCGCTCGTTTTATAAGCCAAATCGGCAACTGTCATATTCTTGCATAAAATTCCCCAATACTTCATGAAGTTGCTTTTTCACTGTGAAACTAACCTGTTCTTCTTTGGTAACAATTCCTTACAAAGAAGGCAACTGTCATTATTTGTTATTTGGTATTACGGTACCTTTGAAACTGACGTACTTCCAAATTGATAACCCGTGTACTCCCGTTCATTTTTATCTCTCTTCCGTGATCCATTATTTATATCGATAAGGTGAAGGCCGATGCATTAAAATCCGAATTGTTATTGGATGCTTCAAAATTGTGTCCTCCTACAATGCTTCCAATCAAAATATGTTTTCTAAGCCCAGGTTTTTGGCAACTATATTGGTCAGAGGTACAAACGGACTCGGGTGACCGGAGTGACCCCTGACCTTGTGAGGATGCCGATACACGTACACTTTTCAGTTACAAGTATAGGAATATTTCTTACAGTACATATTTAACACTACTTATTACATGCAGACATTACATTTACATACTTAACATTATATTACTATAACATTATTGTGACAATACATAAAAATACATAGAAATCAATGACATTTAAAATAATTTGCCTTATGAAGACTTGAACTACCGTCCATCAACACCGTGAATCAGCTCTTTAACTATGATAAATATTAAATAAACAAGTTGGCAAAATGTGGATTAAAACTTGTAACACAAATTACGGAAAATAACGGAATTTAATGATGTAATTATTTTCTGTATCTTTCTATGTGATACTATAGCACGTGCACATGAAACACAATTATTTGGTAATTTACCATCAAGATTATAATTTAAAAACTGGAAAGGAAATGGTAGTGTCTGCAGAACCAAATTTCTGCTCTATTGTGTTTATATAAGTTAAACTTATTATTGTTATATTATAGGCAATTTATAATAATAGTCTATTTTAATAAATCGACTGGAATTGTGTGTATAATTAAGTTGTTATATTATAGGCGATTTATAATAATAGTCTATTTTAATAAATCGACTGGAAGTGTGTGTATAATTAAGTTGTTATATTATAGGCGATTAATAGTAGTCTATTTTAATAAATCGACTGGAAGTGTGTGTATAATTAAGTTGTTATATTATAGGCGATTTATAATAATAGTCTATTTTAATAAATCGACTGGAAGTGTGT
>JAULBS010011180.1:0-11132 GCA_032355785.1 Symmetromphalus regularis | reverse complement strand
CCACATAATGAAGTAATAGCCACAGAATGAAGTAATAGCCACATAATGAAGTAATAGCCACAGAATGAAGTAATAGCAACATAATGAAGTAATAGCCACAGAATGAAGTAATAGCAACATAATGAAGTAATAGCCACAGAATGAAGTAATACCCACAGAATGAAGTAATAGCCACATAATGAAGTAATAGCCACAGAATGAAGTAATAGCCACATAATGAAGTAATAGCCACAGAATGAAGTAATAGCCACAGAATGAAGTAATAGCCACAGAATACATTTGATGGCCTCACCTACCAAACATTTTCACACAGGGATAATGCTGTAGTAGATTAAAGATTAAACTACTTAGAATATACTTTGAACACACCTAGGATACAATGTTAACCCTAACTAGGATACACTTTTAATCCTACCTATGATATCAATCCTTTTAATATTACCTTGAATATACTTTAAGCACTACCTAGGATAACTTTTTACCCATTTCTGGGATATTCTTTAGCATAAAATATACTTTATATTTAAAAATAAGAAAAGAAAAAAAAACTTGAAAAAAAAATTCAGTCTGTGGCAAAAAAAAGTGCCCCTGATAACGAAAAACTGCATAGCAATCTCCAATTTTAGGGGTTGAAATAATATTAACCACACATTTTTAACAATTTTAATAATAGAGAAGTTATTGAATATATAGAAATCAGTTTAAAACTGTGTATACATAGAAAAAAACTACAGTTACTGAGTGTGTATATGGGAAATATTCTTCACAACATTGAGGTGGGTTTATTTTTGTATGAC
Organism: Symmetromphalus regularis; assembly: GCA_032355785.1. Taxonomy (NCBI): domain Eukaryota; kingdom Metazoa; phylum Mollusca; class Gastropoda; order Neomphalida; family Neomphalidae; genus Symmetromphalus; species Symmetromphalus regularis. The sequence continues at coordinate 10,335 of JAULBS010011180.1, read as the reverse complement.
CGTGGTATTTTCCTTTACTACTCTTTTTTTTTATTTTAATTATATCTAAATAAATATCAGTTCAAGAATAAACTGTTTTTAAAAAAATGTGTAAGATTTCTAGAAAATGGCCTCCGTGGTACATCGAGCCTTCAGATACGATAGATTAATCACCAAGACCCGATCTCTTCCCCCTGGCTTTCTTCCTCATAGTCACAATAGGTCCAACACAAAATAGGTGCGAAGCACGACTGACATGAATGAGTGAGAGAGTGAGAAGCTGGGAGCAATTGCACACCCAGGAGGGGTGATCCAGCATGAAAGCCGTAGCTGACTACCCACTGAGAAAGCCGATAATCAGCCTGTCCTCCCTGCCGAGAAATGGACCTGACCTCTCTCTCATAATGATCCTTATATTGAAAGCATTTGTTATCTGTTCGCAGAGCCCGGCAGAGGCTGAGCTATGATAGAGAATGCGCTTGGATGTTACTATGGCTGATCGGACAACGGTGTACGCTGCTACTCATAGAGCATAATCCTTCCGTTGTTTTCATGGAATTTGTTCTGTTTACTACTGTACAGTGATATTTTTGCTTTTTTTCATGTGATACAGACTACATTATGGGAGTTATGGATAATTTCTGTTGTGAGTGGTGTGAATCCGTGGTGAAAGTTCGCAGAAAACCTTTATGGATTGTACTGTTTTGGATTGCTTTGCTGTCACCAGTGTGCCAGTCCCTTGATCTAGGTGAGTTTCTCGTACTAACCAGAGCTTCTTCTCATGATTAAAACTCGACAAAAGGTGTTTTATGATCCTTTTAATCCTCAAATTAGTCCTCATTTTACCAGTGTTGATAACTAGTATGTTTTATGTGTGGAGTACAACACAATCTCAAAATATATAGATCCATGTTTTTGGTGAATTTCTCGTACTATCCAGAGCTGTTTCTCTTGATTAAAACTCAAATAGAGGTGTTTTATGACGCCCTTTATCATCAAATTAGTCCTCATTTTACAAGTGTTGATAACTAGTATGTTTTATATGTGGAGTGATATATATACAACATGTACAAAATCTCAAAATATATAGATCTAAGATTTTGGTGATATTCTCAACTAACCAGAGCTGCTTTTTACAATTAAAACTCAACTGAAGGTATTTTATGATGCCTTTTATCCTCAAATTAGTCCTCATTTTACCAGTGTTGATGACTGGTATGTTTTATGTGGAGTTCTACATAATCTCAAAATATATAGGTTTAGGTTTTTGGTGTTTTTGTAGTTAATGGTTAACATATCAAATTATCTATTGGTACTTTCTATTTGTCACAAAATTAATATGTTAATTAAATTTAATATTTTTTTCATTCATTTGTCACAAAATTAGTATTTTCAGAGTTAAACTTTCTTTCTTTCTTTTATTGTTTTGAGAATAATAATAATGCTAGGTTTTGAGAATATTGGGATATGCTAGGTTTTGAGAATATTGGGATATGCTAGGTTTTGAGAATATTGGGAGCAATCCAAGACGAATGAGCTAGTAGCCAAAATATAGTAATTAAATAAAGAATTATTCACTCAGACCACAATTTCAGTACTAGTGCTATTTGTTATATTAGTGGTAAACCCAGAGTATTTTTCTGTACCTAGCATACAATACATTATATATATACATTTAGGTTTTTACCGCCTCTGTGTCTTAGCTGTTCCATTTCCAGTCCATTTTCTTACAAACTATCAGTTAATTTTACTGGTTTTGAGATTATTTATGATAAGCATATTTACTTAAACATTTTAAAATTTTCTTTTCTTCAAGTTATTAAAATATTTTTTAAAATGACATTTATAAATTATCTTTAATGATTTAAATGAAATATAAAAGATATGCTATAAAATAATATATTATTGGTATCAGAAACTGAATTCATATTATAAATTGTTAAAATTAATTAAATGAGGTTTTTATTTATTTAACAACATCTCTAGAATTAATTAAATGAATATAAAAGTATACTTTTTATTCAAAAGGTATATCAGCATTTGATATTTTGGAAAAAAAAAGTAAGAATTTAAAACTAATTTGTCATATTCATGTTTATGTATCCTGAAAGGCATTAAGAGATTTGCTTTTATTTTTCCTATCCCCATGTCAGTTAGTTTGATAAATCTTATGTCAAATTTTTTTCCCCATAATATTGGTCGTTACTCTGAAACCAACAAACGACACCAAAAAAATTTGACACAGATCTATTAAATTTCTTATTTGGAAAATGAGGTTTTTCATAAGTGGAAATTGTCACTGTAAACAATCCCTTTTAAAGTTGAAAATATTAATCAAGAAGATTGTACTAGCGATCAGTTTATTTGGTGCCTAGCAATAAAAAGATATTGAAGAGACTGAAGAGTTTCATCATCTTGTGATGCTGCTACAAAACAATTGTGGCTAAACAATGCTTCAATGATATTAACAGGATGTCATATACAGGGTGTCCCCAAAGTCTGAACACACAGGAAAAATACATATTTTCAATAATAATATTTGAACAACATTTTATTTTATTGAAATATTAATATCTTCAATGTGTTTTCCACCATTTGCGATGCAAAGATCGAAGCGCTTTGCGAGATTCAGATGAAGACGATGCATAAACTCCACATTTCCTATGTGTCCAGACTTTCCGAGATTCAGATGAACACGATGCGTTAACTCCACATTTCCTATATGTATAGACTAACATAAATTTCTTCTTGTAGTGTTGCTACAAAGTTATGATTAAACAATGCTTCACAAAATATTAACAGGATGTCATATACATTTAGACTGTAACATAAATCTATGTCTGAATTTCTGAATAAACTGACAAAATGAAAACTGCTGTTGCATGCTTTAAATTAAGTTTATACTTTTAGAAAATATCATTTAGAGTAACGAATAAAAAATGGTTTTATACATACAGTTTTATAAATATGAAACGAGATTATACAGTGATATAGCATAGACCAAGTAAAGCTATAAAACTGCTACGATAATCTCAGCTCCTTTTAGTGAGTTGGTTATTTTTTTTATTACTAATCAAATTCATATACATATATTATTACTAGATAGATAATTAATTCAACATCGACAATTTATTTTCAAAAGTGTTTCATTTCCTTTCTAAAAATTGTATCTATTATTCGTATTTTTAATATTTTCTTAGTAAAATCTCACTTTCATTTACTGTTTTATATGGATAAACACTTTTTTTGATAATTAATATCGACAATTTATATTAAAAAGTGTTTCATTTGCCCTGTCAAAATTGTATCATTTATCCCTTTTTTTAATATATATATTTTTTATAAAATCTCATTTTTAGTTGCATTTAACACTCTTTTAGAACCGCAAGCTATTAATTTAGATAATTCAACATCGACAATTTATTTTCAAAACTATTTCACTTGCTCTCTCAAAGTTGCATTATTATTCCTATTTTTAATATTTTCTTTGGAATACCTCATTTGTATTTGCCTGTTTTGTATGCATATACACTCCTGTAGAACACTGCAGGCTATTAATTTAGGGATGGTAGAAAATTAATCATTCATTATGCACTAAACAGGATTGCGCTATTCGGTCGTCGTGTTCTTTTGATTGCCCTGCCAGGATAACCTAACCTCACTACTCCATTTTGAAAAGTAATTAATTTGTTTCCTTAAAAATATAAAGCAGATATCACTGCCTACTTTTCCCCAACATTATTTTGAATATCATGTTTATATGGTAATGCTAGCAGAATAACCTAATCTCACTACTTCATTTTGAAAAGTAATTAATTTGTTTCCTTAAAAATATAAAGCAGATATCATTGACTATTTTTCACTAACATTATTTTGAATATCATGTTCATATGGTAATGCTAGCAGAATAGCCTAATCTCACTACTCCATTTTGAAAAGTAATTAATTTGTTTCCTTAAAAATATAAAGTAGATAGCATTGACTATTTTTAATCATTGATCTGAATGTCATGTTTATTAGTGCTTATATGATTATATTACTGTTGTGTTCATATGATTACACTAGCAGGATAACCCAACCTCACCATTTCATTTAGAAAAGTAATTCATTTGTTTCCTTAAAAAAATAAAGCAGGTAACATACTCTATTTTTCATCAACACTGTTCTTAATGTCAGTTCATATGATTATACCTTCCAGGATAACCCAACCTCACAATTTCATTTGGAAAAGTAATTCATTTATTTCCTTAAAAATATAAAGCAGATATCATTGCCTATTTTTCGACAACGCTGTTCTGAATGAGACAGGAAATACAGATGTTTTTTTATTACAATAATCTTCCTTCTGCATGACCTCATTTGTTATACCCCAGGGTATGGGTTAATTTGGCTAATTTCCTTTTACTAATTTCTTTATACAACCCAATCATTTTCCTTTTATTCTGTATCTGATATTTCATTTGTATTGCCATGACCAACCTTACAAAGAGTTTTAATCAAATAAAGTTACTGCATGTACGTCCGACACTATTATATGTTACAGTGTGCGGGTTAACAGTGGTTACTGTTACGTTACTGAGAGTACAACCTTACAAAGAGTTTTAATCAAATAACATTACACTGCATATACGTCCAACACTATTATATGTTACAGTGTGCGGGTTAACAGTCCTTTCTATCATGTTACTTGGAGTACGTATGTACAGGTTGTGCGGCAATATTGATTATCAACTACTGTAGCGTACTGACAGACAACAGATTGTCAGTCAGAGAAGCTAGGTCATGATTAATTATTAAAATCACAGCAGCAGTTACAGGAGTGTACCAGTGTACGAAACTGGCAATGTTTAACATGGCTATTACATTGTTTAACATGGCTATTACATTGTTTAACATGGCTATTACATTGTTATAACAATCTCTATTATAGTACACGCTTGTTATGGGAATGTAGGAAACTTGTGACTTTTAACATGGCAACTACATTGTTAAAATAAACACAACACTTGTAGTTACATTTATATTTATAAATTATATAATGTATATTTATACCCATTGTTATTTATTAATGATTAAAATCACAGCAGAAGTTATGGAAACGTATGAAACAGGCAACTATCAGACCAATGTGTTTAATAAGTGTTAAAATTAATCTGCTCTCTTAATATTTTCACACCCACCCACCCCAATAATTTCTATAAATATGTTCCTTATTCATCGTTGAATTATTAACTGACAAATTCTGATGTGCAGAAACGAAACCAGCACCGGCCCCAATATGAATTTCATTCCAATGCCCCTGAATAGTAAATGTTAAAGTCAATTTACATAAAAGTACGTTATCACAAATATATTATTCACGATCTCTCACACCATATAGGTAATAATAAGCATTAAAATCAATATACACAATATGCTTTATCCAACCCATGAAATTACTCATGGCAATTTGCAGTGCCATGGAGATTACCACCGAGTTTTTCATTCTCCACGGTACTTTATTATTTTTTTAAAGGTGTTTTTTTCTCTTATTATTAAAAATAAAGTATTCTTTATGCTAAAATTGCTGTGGAAAATGCTGTGGACACTATTATTCCACAGCATTTATTTTCTTAATAGAAGTGGTTGCATTATTACAAATATATTACCCACGATTTCTCAAAACCATATGGATAATAATAAGTTAAGATCTGGTATACATAAAGAATATTATCAGAAATATATTACCCACGATCTGTCAAACTATATGGGTAATACTAAGTTTTAAGATCAATACCCGGTATATATAAAGAATATTATCACAAATATATTACCCACGATCTCTCAGACCGTATGTGTAATACATTGTACTAAGTGTTAAGATCAATACCTGGTATACATAAAGAACGTTGTCATAAATATATTACCCACAATCTCTCAAACTATATGGGTAATACTAAGTGTTAAGATCAATACCCGGTATACATAAAGAACGTTGTCATAAATATATTACCGACAATCTCTCAAACTATATATTACCAACGATCTCTCAAACTATATGGGTAATACTAAGTGTTGAAAACTCTGACAGCAGCAGTTAGTATAGCCTATAGGACACTGGCCACTTATCACACTGAGTAGAGCCTTACCACGTACACGGCTATGTGAGCCAGCGTTCGGTTCCTATGTGCACTGCAATTATGTATGTATGTGTTTAGTCAACCATTGTGCATGCCCTATCAATCCCCATGTGTAACAGCAGGGCAGGTTAGGTCGGATTAAATGTCTTTATTAGATGTGCATATCTTTATGGATGTTTGTTTAATATTGTAAGTAGGTGTGAAATTAATAATAATAATAAACACAGTTTTTTTTGTCAGATTTATTTAACATTTGAATTAAGAATAATTTCTAAAGGATAATAATTTTATTTAATATGATTATATCATTATTTTATACAACTTTACAATTAATAAAATGTCAATGGCAAAATAAATGTTGAGAAATAGTGTCCACGGCATTTTCTACGGCAATTTTAGCATAAAGTATTTATTTTTAATAATAAGAAAAAAATACAGCTTGAAGAAAATAAAGATTTAGTCTGTGGCAAAAAAGTACTGTGGAGAATGAAAAACTGGCAATCTCCACAGCATTGCCAATTGCCATGTCCAATTTCAGGGGTTGTTTTAAAGGCCTCTGAAAAAAAAAATGGCTATTAGGGGTCATACAATGGTTAATATGTATTTAATATATCTCATACTCTATACAGATATTTCAGACATCATGGAGTTTTCAGTGTTAAGATCATTATACCCAGAAACTATATATATATTTTTTTTTCGATCTATCTTATAAATATGAACAGATGTTTTTGTAATCAATGTTTGATTTGGTCCTCTTTGAACAAACATTATATATTGTTTGTTATTGATTTTCTGTGGCATACTTTCTGTGGTTTCTAAAATATTTTTAACCCAGTTATTGATTTTCTAAATTGTGATCACTACATACAGATGCTGTATTTAATTAGTTTGTAATTTTGAAAGAATCGATAAACACATGTTTTTATGAATTATTGATATCATCTGAATGCGTAACATTTCCTGAGCTATCTTCCACAATCAATAAAATTTTACATAAAGATTATGGACCAGGACATTCACCGACGTACAGGTAACATAAATATTTGAAGCAACATGTTTTTGATGGCCTTTTGATTAAAATTTATACATTTTGTTGGTAGGGGATTTGTTTGCAACTTTTCTGAAAAGAAGAATTCTTCAATTCAGATGTTTTTGTTGGTAAAAAATATGCATGTTAACAGAAATGTTTGTGGAGTGGGGCAGAAGGGGGGTCTACAAAAATAATTCATAAAATATGTCTGCCCCCAAGAAACTGGCTCAGTTTAAAAAACTGGCTCTATTTATAATTAAAAATTAATGTATACGGGAGGTTTGGACCCCCAAAATTCTGCCCTCACTTACATACCTGAGAAAATAATCCACCTAATCTTAAAAGCTATCCATAATAAAATAGTATCTTTAATAACGTACATTAAACAGGATGTATGTAAAATAGTATCTTTAATAACGTACATTAAACAGGATGTATGTAAAATTGTATCTTTAATAATGTACATTAAACAGGATGTACATGTATATAAAATTGTATCTTTAATAACGTACATTAAATAGGATGTATATCATTTGCCCCCTTACAAATCATAATTCTATAAAACAAAATTGAAATAAATATTAGGATATTACTTTTTTATAGCTTTGTGAAAGAATATACACAAGAGATGATTTGAACAGATTCCCTTTTCTTTTGGTTTATGACTTGTAAAATGATACCATTTGTTCCAATATCTTGATAGAAACTTTCATGGTTCATATTTTGCCATTGTAGTAAATTACAAGGCATAAACAGTAAATTAAGCTACTGTTATCCGACCAGTTTCTCTATGGTATATCAGTAGAGTTTTGCATACAGCTGTACGTTGTTACTTTTGGCTATGCTCTGTAGTTACTGATGGCTGTGCTTGATGCATATAGATTAGACAGGTGATTCTCCTCACTATGTTCGTGTCGGATGTGTCAAGAATACTTGGCATATCCAGAATATGTACAGTATGCTCTGAAATCTGTTCTATCAGGAAATCAGTGTTAAAATCAGCATCAGTACAATCTAGAAACCTAATTCATTAATTGTCTAAATTGTCTAATCTAGATATCTGTCTAAACTTGAAACTGTCTAATTCATTAATTGTCTAAATTGTCTTATCTAGATATCTGTCTAAACTAGAAACTGTCTAATTCATTAATTGTCTGAACTGCCTAATCTAAAAAGCTGTCGAATTCCTTAATTGTCTGAACTGTCTAATCCAGATATCTGTCTAATCCAGAAATCTGTCGAATTAGTTAATTGTCTAAACTGTCTAATCCCGATATCTGTCTAACCCAGAGATCTGTCTAATTCATTAATTGTCTAAACTGTCTAATCCAGATATCTGTCTAATCCAGAAATCTGTCTGATCCAGTAATCTCCAGAAAACTGTCTAAACCAGCATCTAATTCAGAAATCTATCTAAACCAGCATCTGTCTAATCCAGTAATCTGTCTAAACCAGTATTTATCTAATATAGAAAGCTGTCTAAACCAGCATCTTTCTAATCCAGAAATCTGTCTAAACCAGCATCTGTCTAATCCAGTAATCTGTCTAAACCAGCATCTGTCTAATCCAGAAATCTGTCTAAACCAGCATCTGTCTAATCCAGAAATCAGTCTAAAGCAATATTGTTGACCCTATTTGAATCCAGACTTCACATAATCCCTTGTTACATGTCTTTTTAACATAGAAAATATATCGTTCAGTTAAGTTAAATTAATTTGTCTAGCCATGTTCATGAGGGAAATTATTATGGCTTAATTTCCACAATGACATTTCTTGATTCAATAAACAGGTCTGATAAGTCAGACTCATTTAATATTTGCTCTGCATGCAAACGTTCTGATGAATCCAACACAATATTAATAAAATTCCAAGATGGATTTTGTTTTTGCTATACACAATGTAGCTACATGAATTTTTAACCCCAGGTAAGCAAGATCTGCATTATAACTTAGCTGAATAAGACAAAGTGGATATCTTATCAAGTAATACCTTGTTTTCAAGCAGTATACATACAGAAATCTTCACCACGTTGCTGATTATGGAATCACCCATTTTCAAAAATGGCTATTTCTTTTGAATGTGGAACACATAAAATATCATTCTCCAACCCCTGAAATATTTTCTTTCTAATTTTTGTTTTACGGTATATTTTTTTCTTAGGATTAAAAATAAAATATACTTTATGCATTATTTTGCTGTGGACATTTTCTTAATTCCAGGGGTTGAATCTCTGTTAAGCTATTTAATGATTTTCATTTTGGACTCAAAAATAAAAAAACAAATGTGGATATACACAGTTACATTGTAGAATTCATCATCTTCTGAAATATCTTCAAATAACCAGGATCCTTAGAGGTGTGTTTGTGAAAGTTAAGTATTGTTTTATTTAATGACGCCTCTATAACACATTGATTTTTATCTTTGGACGTCAAACATATGACCATTCTGAAATATTTCTTTAATGGAAACCTTCTGCTGCCACATAGGCTACTCTTTTTGATAAGCAGCAAGAGTTCTTTTATATGCACTTTCCCAAAGACAAGACAGCACATACCATAGTCTTTGTGGACCACTGGTTGGAATGGAAAATAGCCCAAACTGCAAATGGGTCTACTGAGAAGGATCAGGATATTTGTAAGTTTATTCGTTAATACTAACCTAAACATTTGCTCTTGCCTGTATGAAGTTAGAAATACTATACATGCTGTGTCTGTCTACATGTTACAGAGTTCAGTGCATCTCAATTGATAAGGTCCAGTTAGCATTGCAGTTTGGTGCACACAGACTTTAAAGAGATTTCAGTCATGGCTTGTTGGCGCCACATTTATAGGCTGCGTCATACAGCTGCCATTACATCAATAAAAACAAACAAAACGCTGTCCTTCTTATCTAGGTGGGGTGATAAATTTTTAAATAGCTTTATACGTGTACATCAAAATAAAGATTTAGAAAAAATTCTGAATGTTCCTCCCAATATATGTTTATCATTCTAATCCTGACCCGTATACTATCGAGACCCTCCAATCTTGACCCCCCTAATCCTATCCCTGATCCTAACCCTAACTCAAAAACTCTAATCCTAATTCTGACCCAGATCCTAAATCTAAATCAGTAGTGGATCCAGGGGGGGTCCAAGGGTCCCCCACTTTCTTCCTTTTTTTTTTTTTTTTTTTTTTTTTGGTTTTAGAAATTGTTTTTAAGAAA
>JAULBS010011169.1:0-11132 GCA_032355785.1 Symmetromphalus regularis | reverse complement strand
ATAGGTGGACAAAAGAGTTCGATTTTTATTTGAAAAAACTTTATATTAATGACAAAGTTATACATTTGGAATTATAAAAATTGAACTTGATAATGTTTGAGGTTCATGGAAGTATGAACCGCAAAACCACTTTACACACTTTGATATGAACGGCTCCGTGCTAACGCGCTACGCCGTTCATACAGTGTGGAAAGCGGTTTTGCGGTTCATACTTCCATAAACCTCAAACATTATCAAGTTCAATTCTTAAAGTTATCATTGTGTGACTTTTAGTATTACATATATTTCAATGTATGTGTGGGTGGGTGCATGAGTGCGTGTATGTGTGTACCCACGCACACACACTTACGTAAGTGAAGAGATAGACGGATTGGTATTTGGATGGAATAATGGATGGATGGATTGGTAGATGAACGGGTAAAAAATAAAAAAATCCACCCAAACAAAACAAAATCATTTAATATGTTCATAATAACACTACACTCAGACCGTGATTTTTTTATAATTAATTTTTAATTAGATATTTCCATCTCCAATTTTTTTTTCATTTCCAGTCTGTGTATTTTAATTTTCAGTCTTGCTTTTTCAATCTGTAATAATCATTTTTGTACTCTAATATTTCTTGAGGTACTTTTAGGCGTTGCCTTTCAATTTCAACAAGTCGATGTTCAACTTTAGTTTTCCACTTTATCGCACGTGTTTTTGTGCGACAATGTTTTCCACTTTAAATTATTTGTAAATGGTTTTTCGATTGAAGATGTAGATAGGGTGCTATTTCTGTTAACTGTTCATTAGCTGAATAGGAGAATTTGTAGGTGAATCAATGTTTTCATTTATACGAATTTTTGTACGAATACATGTTTACGACAAGACGTATAAACATTTGAAGCAACACTCGTACGTTCGTATGGGTTATTGCACGTGCTTTCGTGCAACAATGTTTGTGAAACAAGGCCTTCAGTGCTGTTTTGATTGTGTTTCAAGAATGTTTCACACAACAGTTTTGTCATATAAATCTGTGAAGTTCGTTAATTAATGCCTTGCTGGTGACATCGTGTGCGCCAGATGCTTGGAACAAGTCCTGAACTCTGGCAAAGTAATGCACTACTGACGGTATCTTGTATTGATTTCGTATCAATATAATGACCATATAATATTGAATGGTCATTACACCAATCTACAATGGATGCATGTTTCAGCTGAACTCTGTAACAATTTCTGGTAATGTGAACCACAGTGTAGTAATTTTCAGATCAGTAAACGCAATAAGATATGAGCACATTAAATTTTGTCTATTTTGAGTATGTTATCAAAGTAAGCTTATTTAGCTATTCCTTTGGACGTGATAACGAGTGTTTCTGTTGAGCCTAATGATGATTTTCACTGCAGGTTAACTCAGTCAACACGAACAACAGAAACCAGATACATCGATTATTCCTTTGATGAGTGTAATTTCCGTTGGTTATTTCTAAATTGGACTGAATTGGGTCACTGTATCTGTCATATGGTCGTGTTGATTAAGGAAAACACAAAGTAAATCTTTTATTTATATAATATTGAACACAAAGGGTAACCACATATCCAGTTCGTTTAATATTGATCTAAGTATTTAGGTTGAGAAAATTACGCAAATCCGATAAGTATACAAGAAGAAGGCGGGTATGCCCAATTGGAAGAGCATTCGCCGGAGCTGCTTGGATCGTAAGATTCAACTTCCTTAGTGGACTCATCCGCTAAAAGAAATTGTGACTCAAACAGTGCCATTATATATACTTTATAAATCTCAACAATAAAGCATGAACTGAATAATTTTAATTCTATGCGAATCCCATATCAGTTTAATCACACAGACAATCAAATTACAGTGTAGCCGCTGTTTACTTTTGTGCTGGGAGTGTGGGGGGAGGGGGGGGGCGGGGGGAGGGGCTTGCATAAGTAAATAAACAAACTACTACAAACATCGAACACAAGTAGGATATCATCAACGTCATCGTCTTTTAAATCATTTAGCACAAACATATTGACCAGTATCAACCTATTTTCACTGTTTGGTTCAAAGACTACTGTGTCGTTCATAAATAACGATTATATTTATAACTGTGGTTATCTAATAAAGGTTGTATTGATGAGAACACATTACATCCTGTACAAAAACAATATAAATAATGACATTTCCAAAAAATTTATACCTTTCCTAATTGTTAATTACCTGTCATTAAGACATTTCTAATGTTTGTAATCGTTTTGAATATTATGGTACTGAATTCAGTGTTTTAATGACCACTCCTAAGTTCTCCGACAGCGTTTAGATGGGTCGAATCGCTAGCCACCTGGTGGTAAGGGGAGACAAATCTAATGATCCTCAATACTTAGTAAAAATGCGAATGGGGTCTTCTAAGTGCTTATAACGTTGAAGTATTCTTTTAATTGAGTGGGTTATAGCTCAGTGTAGACTAGTCGTCTGACGTGCTATGGGTCTCAAGTTCGCTCTCTCTCAATGGACCTGTTTAGCTATTTTCTGTTTTATTACGCATATTAAAGAGTTATGTGCCCCTGTTTGTGGTAAAATGGACATTTTCAACGACAAATACGTTATCTTATTCAAAACCATATATGCACAAGGCAGAGAATTTTTTTTTAAGGCTAAATCACGAGGTTTTCAATCCATGAATCACTGCACAATTAGTAATGATACCAGGTGTTCAGAAAGGTGAACATATCCCCCCCCCCCACTTTGCCTGAGCATCCCTAGTTCTACCGCTATGAACATTAATAAAAACGTAGATTTCCACATCTATGTTTGAAGCACAATACCTCAGTATGGTCAGTTCTAGCTTTATGTAAATGATAAACGAAACAGAGGTTTGAGTATAGATTAAATGTGCCAATCGGGTTCTTTGTTACCCATGAATGTTTATCAAAAAGAGTAGCCGCATTAGTGTGACGGCAGCGGGTTTCGCCTCTCCAACTAAAACTAACATCTGTTCAGACAGACACCACAGGAATCTATGTTGTGTGACCAGAACAGCGTGCTTGAATCTTAATTGGATACAAACACGAACATAAATACAACCAACCAACCAACCAACCAACCAACCAACTTAAATTAAAATAATTTAATGGAAAGCATTTTAAAAATTAGTTGATGTGAAGTGTGCATTTGTTTTGTGTTTTATAATGATACGTCACCCAATGATCTGGAGCCTCGATGGTCCAGTGGTAGAACGTCGGACTCTCAAGTTGATGACAGTGGGTCAAAACCCGTGGGAAGCTGGCTCACACGTGATTATGTGTCAAAATAAGCAAATGTTTGATATCCAATGATTAATACATCAATGTTCTCTAGTGGTGTAGTTAAATTAAAAAAAAAAAAAAACCGGTTTGTGAACTAGATCAAGGTGTGTCATATTGAGCCATCATTCAAATGGCGATGCTATCTGTCCTATTAATTTCAAACAATAGGCATCTGCCAAAACGCCTCTTCCTTCCTGCATGTCATATCTTTCAGTGAAATTAGATCAGATAGCCTAATAATAAGTATGAAGAACGAATCAGCAAATCGGAAATATAGACATTTTGTGCAATATGATATCCGTTGCTGATGAAAGCATTCGCACGTTGCTGTAGGTGCAGATCTGTTTAACGATAACTCAAAATAAACGATCACTGCAATCTGAGATGGCGTCGCTATCAAGACTGTGACAATAAAGCTTTGTTTGGTGTATTATTTCCAAATGATGGTATAAATTACTGTCACGTTTACACTTCGCTTCACGTTAGACGGCACCATCGTTTTTTATTTTATTTTATTTTGATAGTCTGACAAAAAAGAAACTGGTTTTGGTATACAAAAAAAAAAATAAAAAAATAAAAAAATAAAAAAAATGATAATAAAAATAATAATAATGATAATTAAAAAAAATTAAAAATACAATATTCATAAACATTTTTTCTGAAAATATTTTGAAAATGCAATAAAATATCAATTTTTAATAAATATTTTAAAGAAAATAATTTTAAAATTAACTTTTTTAGGAGGTAAAACAATTTTTATTCATTTCCCCTCATTTTCAATTACCATTTTTGTTACCTTAGCAAAAATGTTATATAAGAAAAGTTATGAAGTTAAATAATTGTATATTGTGCACAGGGTTCAATTTTTTTAAATGGCATTTGTCTATTCTTTTACCACTTATTTTTGAATTGAACACACTGAATTATGTATGACGACCGTACAACAATTACTGCCAAGTATTTTCAAAATGTATGACACTCATGTTTAACATCAACAGTGCTTTAGAAAAACATTTAAAAGTTTAACACATTCTGAATGATGTATGATAATGACAATTTAAAATAATGGCAGAGCGTGAGCCAAGTATACTGGACAACAAAAGTAATAGAAAATGTGTTAACGTAGTTGACATTATTCTGAGACGTTTCGTTAAAGTACAGGCAACATGACACTGGGAATTGTAATGCTTTTTTCAACTATTTCGAACACTTTCTTGTGATCAGTATACTGAATTAGTGTTCAGTGACTGAATCTTTCTAAAGTTTAATCTAGAAAAACAATCTAATACATTTGCATTGAAACAGATATTTAAAAAAAAAAATACACATCGATGCAAGAACGAACAAAAATGTTGAAATTATCTTCATTTATTGACATTTATACAACTTCAAAGCAGAACCGTGCGATAAAAAAGAGGGCTTCATTTACTTATTTTGCCTAGTCTTTCCACAATATGGGTTATCTTTGGATAATTAGTAATTTTGGATTGAAAATACAAGTTGTAATTTAAACAATATCTCACCAGATGACCTATAGTATTCTTTTTATTATATCGTGTAAAATATTCTTTGTATGTTGACTTTCTTACATATTCCAGCAGAAAAAGCCAGTTCTAACCAGTTAAGAAGATTAATATCAATTTCTTTATGTGGCGAGTCTGTGACGTCATTGTGGATCAGGTGATGAGAGGAGATGGACTCACGAAAGACGTAAATCACCTGTGGATTTACTCAGAAATATTTCTCCAAACACTCAATGATACGATATTAAAAGCATACTGTCACGGACCCTTGACCTAATTAATTTCCAAACAAATAATTTTAAATGCAAACATTTGATTTGTCCATAGAAATACTTCATTCAACTACTTACTACTTCATCTTCTATAACTACTTCATCTCGCTTATTTAAAAACTAATAATTAATTATGGTCACGGACAAATAAATCGAAAAAATAATGGGGATTTTCGCTGAAGGAGGTGTGATGTATATATTTCGAGTCATGTGACGGATATTACAACCATAAGCAGTTCTTTTGAAACGTCTGAGTATTTTTGTAGCTCCAAAACATTTCTTGAAATTTGAAGAATTCAAATTTTTAAATGTGAAAAAGATCGATCGACCCTTACTATAGTTCAGTTAAAACATCTTGCTTGATATCAAAGCGAGATCTATTATCACAAATGCATGTAAGTTTCATTTGTAATCAATATTTAGAGCACAAAGCCCCTTAAATTCCGTAGGAATATGCCTTTAATGTTGTTGCTCAAATTATACGAAGACATTGACAGTTTTTACGAGCAGTGATAATAAGAACATATATTTGTTTAGTTTCGTCTAATTTCAGATATTAAGTGGCATTGTGGCTACTAATGGACATCACTACTGACAACAGATAACTGTAATCGAAACCGTTCATTCACATATACATGTAATAACAATATGGAAGAGGATTCAAAACATCTTTAAGATTTTAACATTCGAAGGGAGTTCAATTTTACATACGATTAAAATTAATTATAATGAGAAAACATAAAAATTGGTACCCGGAGGGGGCTTAACGCCTTATCCCCCTGGATCTACTTCTGACTGTACTCTGCTATATATTAATCTAGAAACTAATTGATACAATATAGTGCTTGGCGCCGTTTGTTTGCAAGTATTATTGCTACGGGTAATAAAGACACAGATGAAAACAATTCTACGAGAGTTGCAGATTTTATTAGTTCCCCGATGACAATAAAGCATGCAGTATAACACATACTCACTGCGTTGACAGATTTATTCATAGTTGACGTAGTCTACACTACAGAATACCAAAAGAGACAGTGTTATAATAATTTGCGTGAATAGATGAAGAATCAGTCAATAACATGTTTTAACTATGATGAATATTAGTAGTTTGTATTCTATTCAGCCTCAGATGTAATCAGATTGTTCAGATATTCATTCAGTTAGAAGAGGATGCATTCCCAGAAAGAGCTACATTTATTTTAATCACGTCTGCTAGATCATTCATACATTAATTTAGATATTCAGTACGTTATTGTGATGTTGGTTTAATTTAACGATCCCTCTAGAGTACGTTATTGTGAAGTTTGTTTTATTTAACGACGCCTCTAGAGTACGTTATTGTGAAGTTGGTTTTAGTTAACTACGCCTTTAGTGTATGTTATTGTGAAGTTGGTTTTTAGTTAACTACGCCTTTAGTGTATGTTATTGTGAAGTTGGTTTTAGTTAACGACGCCTTTAGTGTATGTTATTGTGAAGTTGGTTTTAGTTAACGACGCCTCTAGGGTACGTTATTGTGAAGTTGGTTTTAGTTAATTAGGCCTCTAGTGTACGTTATTGTGAAGTTGGTTTTAATTAACGACTCCTTTAGAGTATCTTATTGTGAAGTTGGTTTTAGTTAACGACGCCTCTAGAGTACGTTATTGTGAAGTTGGTTTTAGTTAACGACGCCTCTAGAGTACGTTATTGTGAAGTTGGTTTTATTTAACGACGCCTCTAGAGTACGTTATTGTGAAGTTGGTTTTATTTAACGACGCCTCTAGAGTACGTTGTTGTGAAGTTGGTTTTATTTAACGACGCCTCTAGAGTACGTTATTGTGATATAGACGTGTGTGTGGGTATTGTGTAATGGACTTCCTCCTTGCGCAATTTCTCGTCCCAGCCGGTGACATACACCATCATTTGTGTGAAAAGGTACATACGAAAGACTCCTGGTTAATACTCAGAAAGAATAGCTTATGTGGGGTAGAAAGTTATCTTAAGACCATGAGTAAAATACTGCAATAGTCACTGATTAACCGATATTATTATTATTAATATTATTATTGAACTGGAAGTTTATTTGTTTTTGCACTGGGAGGAGGGGTTCGTTAAACAAACAAACAAATCCTCTTCTTCTCCTTTTTCTTCTTCGTTTCCTTCTCCTCCTTTTTTTCTTCTCCTTCTTTTTCTACTCCTTCTT
The DNA here is from genome assembly GCA_032355785.1 of Symmetromphalus regularis. Classification (NCBI taxonomy): domain Eukaryota; kingdom Metazoa; phylum Mollusca; class Gastropoda; order Neomphalida; family Neomphalidae; genus Symmetromphalus; species Symmetromphalus regularis. Next base: position 3,864 of record JAULBS010011169.1, on the reverse strand, counting down.
CTTTTTCTTCTTCTTGGTTTCAGATTCTAGATGGCGACCCGATGACAACCCATATTCTTAGAACAAGATCTGACCTCTGGTAATGTACTGTTGTTGGCATCAGTGACGTTTTCTGCGATTATTTGCACATGCTGCAGACATCTATTACAGGGGTTTCACTGTCGCCATAGAGTGTGCAGCCAGTAGCAGGTTGTTTCTTTCACTACACTGTTTTATTTCCATTATCTTGCTTGTGGCCAGATGGTGTTTTTTCTTATACTGTCATTAGCAGTATGTGTTTAGAGTACACCGTTACAGAAATGCCAGTTACACTTTAAATAGAGAAAGGAAACTAATGTTTTTAATAACACACCAACACTATTTATCTTGATGTTGTCATGTGTTAAATATAAGACACGTTGTCTTCAGCGGAAACCCGCTACCGCACATCAATTATTCTTACCGATTAGTACCATGGAATATTTTTAATGTACTTTTCCATAGAGAAGGAAGGACATAAAACGACATTTTAACATTATTTTTTAAACGGTATTTGATAATCCAGTTATCGACCACTGGCTGATTTGACAGATATACCCAACTTAATGGATTCCTTCAAAGGAAATGATCCGACGACCCATCGCTCTTCAGGCACCCGGTCTACCACTGGGATAGGTCTCACTCCAGAAAATTGCAAAATAGTATGACCAGCTGTTATTTTTGGCTAGTGTTTCTTGATTAGAGTAAGGAGATAATGTCATGCTGGTAATAATGTATCACTTCCTTGTCCATGGGTAGTTCTTCATTTCTCGCTTGACCACCTACTCAGTGGTCCAATAAGATTAGTGCGAGTTCACATATTATTTTAATAGTACGTTTGATTAACCTATTGATGAACCTAACAGTCGCTGATATACAATAATTATGAGGTGTCTTTAAACAAATCATTTTCTTTCCTTTCTTAGACCTAAAATATGTCCATGAACACATTAAAAATAATTAGTTAGGATTGGTAGAAGAAAAAAAATTCACATTTTTGCCATCTTCCCATTTTAGATACTGAAACAAAACCACGACCTTCACCCCTCCCTCCAGCAAAAAAAAAAAAAAAAAAAAAAATATATAAATAAATATATATATATATATATACACAAAAATAACACCACATGAAACGCCCTAAGAAAAAAAATAAACAAGTACTTTTTTAAATAAAAAAATAAGGTAAATACAAAAACAAACAAACCAAATAAACATTATTTCAATGTTCTATAAACATTAATGCCAGTCTCTTTTACTAGGTGCATGTTGACTAGGGCGTGGACGGAAAACTACAATTTATTGAGTCCTTATAAATATATTAACAGATCAACTAAAATATAGACATGCTGCTTTTGAAGGTTCATGTTGGTACTTATTAACAGATAGACTAACACACGAAGACGTGTTTCTTTGATGATGCATGCTAGTATTTATTATTTAAAATAATTATGTATGTACATATCAATGCATTAATTTTATTATCAATCCGATGTTCATTAATACCGGTGAAATCAGTACTATACTATCTGCCAATAATCTAATACATGCTATTTTATATCACACACTGATTTTAGTTTATATCCGTACCAACGTTCAACGAATGAAATCACTTTATATTCAGTTTTAAGTTAGGCTCCGTATTTTAAACTATACGTAAGAAAAGGTTAGGCTCCGTATATTAAACTATATATACGTAAGAAAACGTTAGGCTCCGTATTTTAAACTATAGATGTAAGGAAAGGTTAGCCTACGTATTTTAATCTATAGATGTAAGGAAAGGTTAGCCTACGTATTTTAAACTATAGATGTAAGGAAAGGTTAGCCTACGTATTTTAAACAATAGATGTAAGGAAAGGTTAGCCTACGTATTTTAAACTATAGATGTAAGGAAAGGTTAGCCTACGTATTTTAAACTATAGATGTAAGGAAAGATTAGCCTACATATTTTAAACTATAGATGTAAGGAAAGGTTAGCCTACGTATTTTAAACTATAGACGTAAGGAAAGATTAGCCTACATATTTTAAACTATAGATGTAAGGAAAGGTTAGCCTACGTATTTTAAACAATATACGTAAAGAAAGGTTAGCCTACGTATTTTAAACAATATACGTAAAGAAAGGTTAGCCTACGTATTTTAAACAATAGACGTAAGGAAAGGTTAGCCTACGTATTTTAAATTATAGACGTAAGGAAAGGTTAGCCTACGTATTTTAAACCATAGACGTAAGGAAAGGTTAGCCTACGTATTTTAAATTATAGACGAAAGGAAATGTTAGCCTACATATTTTAAATTATAGACGAAAGGAAATGTTAGGTTACGTATTTTAAAACATAGACGTAAGGAAAGGTTAGCCTACATATTTTAAATTATAGACGTAAGGAAAGGTTAATGTGTTGATCTTGATCTCTGAATCTCATTGTAGGGCCAGTAATAGAGGTTACATCAGTACCATTAATATTACTCAGGTAATAGCCTACTATTGATAGATGGATTTTTGCTATGTAATTTATAGTCTACCAAAAGTTGATAAAATAAAGACATAATGATTTGATAAAACGAAGACATAATGATTTGATATTAATTCGCATGACACATAATCATTAAGATACCAGCCTTTATAGATTTATTGTATCATCCCCATCAAATAATAATAATAATTTTTAAAAAAATCAAACCATCACAGACATTGAGAATCTGGTCTCAAAATTATAATTAATATTTATATTTCAAAGCCATGCGATATATATACTAAACAAAAGAATTTAAAGATCAAAGGAAATTGTTTTATCATTTTTGTGAGTATGTCTTTTATGCCAAATAGGGTTAGAATGCGTCACCCCCCCCCCCTCCGCCCCATTGTGTTGTTATTTGGACTATAGGCACCACGTTATTATATATACAATCATTGCATTTATCTTTTGAAACGTTTTTAAAGTTAACCCAGATTTCCTTTTCATGGATTTGAAGCAAGAACTTAGACTAAACTGACAACCCCTACCTCGAAACACCCATTGTGACACATCTTAATTCCTGTGCTGTCTGTCCAGGACATAGGTTAGTGTTAGTAGGAGAGATGGAACTCACAGCCTCCACGTCAATGGGCTATTCGTATTAATAAACAGCAAGGTATCTTTTATATGCACTATCCCACAGACAGCTTATCACATACCACAACCTTCGATAAACCCGTTGTGTGTCACTGGCCTGTGTAAATGGTATATACCTACCCATAGAGCCTTGCGGAGAACTCACTCTGGGTTGGGAGTCGAATCTGAACTTTTGAAAAAAGTTTGTTTTATGTAACGACGCCTCTAGAGCACATTTATTTTCATCTTATCATCGGCTATTGGACGTCAACCATATGGTCATTATGACATATTTCTTTAGAGGCATCCCGCTACCCTCACATAGGCTACTCTTTCCGATAAACAGCCAGATATCTTTTATATATGTACTTTCCCACAGACAGGACAGTACATACAACTGCCTTTGATGAACCAATTGTGGACCACTGGTTGGAACGGAAAAATAGCCCAAACTGCAAATGGGTCTCCTCAAAAGGATCGATCTAAAATTGAGATTAAAAATTCCCTGCTTCGACTTAGATGTGATCCCAGTACCTATCAACATCGAGTTCGATAAGCTATCTATCGGAGCCAGTCAGTATGAAAGACAAACACATTTATGTGACGACGCTTATCGATTAGGTAGCGGGATCTAGCTCAAACGGTAGCGTGTCTGCCTGTGAACCGGTCGGTCGTCGGATCGATCCTTCTCATTAGACCCATTTGCAGTTTGGGCTATTTTCCGTTCCAATCAGTGATCCACAACTGGTTTACCAAA
>JAULBS010011158.1:0-11132 GCA_032355785.1 Symmetromphalus regularis | reverse complement strand
CCGTGAGCATAATTCATTATTATTTTTAAAATATTGATAATAAGCGAGATGCGGTGGTTATGTAAGTGGTTGAATGAAGTATTTTTATGGACAAATCACATGTTTATATTTAAAATTAATTGTTTGTTTGGAAATTAATTAGGTCAGGGGTCTGTGGGACTATGTGTTTAAGATTAGGCTTGATATTTTAATTATTGAAGTGTGAGCCTGTTAAAGGTTGTATTTTTGTTTTATATTAGTAAAAGATGTAACAGAAACACTTGAATTTATAAAATTTGTATTAATTGTCTGTTTGTATTTGGTATATAATTAAAAGATAATAAATTTGTGCCGTTATTTTCACTTTAAGAAGAAACCACTGTAATGTTCTGTTTTCAGTCCACCTCCGTGTTCGACCGGTTGACCAGAGTAACCCAAAGACAATGTTTCCCAGTAGTTCTGCAGTTACATACTGGCAAATAGAGCTAGAGGAAGGACCTATCTCAGGTAAGTCCTTAAAAAGATGTGTTTTACAGAAATGTAGGATAGTTAGAGAATATATTTTTAATAGATTGACTGCTGAGAATACCTGTAGATGAGTGTATCAAATTTTGCCACTATAGGTATTCTTGTAGATATGAATGTACCAGATTAATATATACTGAACAGCAAAAGAAATTCAAATTTAATATGCGATGTTTGATTGAATAGAAGTTAAGCATATTTAGACTTTGGCTGTTTTTCTTATTGGAGGCATGTGCAGAGAAGTGTAGAGCATGCGCAGCATGTGTTTTATGAATTTTTCATCTAATTTGATTAAACTGCATCTGAACCAAGATTGTGTTTCTTTTGCTGTTCAGTATATAATATATTCCTCTCATTTCCATGTAGGTGGAGTTCTCAAGTGGGGTCAGCAGTGTCGAATCATTCACGTGTGTACCCGCAAATACCTCACAGTGGATGCAAAGAGTAAAGTGACATTGACATCAGACTACTTGGATTCTGGAACTGTCTTTCGACTGCATGCTGTCATACGGGTAAGACATCTTCATTTCTTCTCATTAAGTACAAGCTGCATAATGACTTAGAAATTAGATATATATAGTGCACTTCATATAGACTGATAATTTGTTTCTGAACTGAATTAATGTTTTTCATCTTTAGTCAATTAGTCCTAAAATAACCTTAGATTAGAGACTTTTGTCTTTAGAAATGTTGTAATTAAAATGATATAAAATGTATTAAACACACTTACATACAATTATAAAGTTATAGGCCTACATACATGTATATAAACTAACGGGCAAAAGAAATGATATCAAGGATAATTTAACGATAGCTTTGAGGAACCACATAAACTTTGAAAGTAATTGTTTTTTTGCAAAACAGATATACAGTCGACATAAATGCCATAATTTTATTTAAGCAGCAACGAAAACAAAATGGGTTACATGTTCAGTATTTATTCTTATTTTTGGTATCATTTCTTTTGCCATTAGTTTATATATATTTTTCATTATATTATAGTTCATTTTAGGACTTTATTTGTTTTATATTTTAAAAAGTACTTAATATTTAAAGTTAACTATTTATGCAACAATTCCAAAGTGCAAGCAGTTTGGTAATTTAGTTGTTAAATGATATTAAATAAAAGTGAATTTCATGTCTGTATGAATTCACTTTGTGAAGACCTTGTTTGTAATTGCTAAACTTGCACATTGTTTTTTCCTACAGCTTGTGGTATGTAGTCCAATTTTGTAAAATCATACAACACTTGCAATTCTCACAAACATTAAAGGTATATTATATGGTGTCCAATAATTTAACAATTTTTAGAAATAAAACACCCCGACAGAACCACCACCATTAAAAATTAACATATATTCTATCAAAGAGTTTTTGTGAAGACTGGTATCAATTGCAAATAAAACTTTAAAATAATACTTACTAATAACTCCATTTTCAGTGTGGTGGAAACTCAGTTTGATTTGATTATTTGTACTTATCGGATACAAATATTGATGGTTCAGTCAGGCTGCATGCTTATAAAACATTAAATTCCAAACTGATAAATGTTGTATTTTAAAAAGAGATGAAAATCTTTATAATTTTTAGGCTGATACTCATTTTTCAGAAAGCAGAAAAAACATATCATCACAAATAATTGCTTCACTATAGTAGGGTTTTGTGGCTACTCACTCACATTTCAGAATTTTTTAGCAAGCCCTATTTTTATCTCTATTTAAGTATTCCACTAACAGTATGATCTCATCCAATAATTCCCTCATTTTGTTCTTGATATAAACGTCTAAATAAAAATATTTAAAATGCAATAAATAAGATTATCTGAATTGCAAGGGTTGTCAGTATGTTTGTTGTTTTATTGTTGAGATACTAACACTGTGTTTGGTTATAGAATTAATACTTTGCTTTCCTTCACGTTTGATGTAGTTTACACTATTCAGGGTTTTAAATTTCCTGACATCTGAATAACAAAATTAACAGTTTCTAAATGGATAATATTTTAAAAACATTAGTTGTCATGCACTGTCAGGTCAAAAGGTATCTGATTCATCCTTTTGTTTTGCAATACAACATAAAGCAGGGATGTGTGGAATTATGTTACTTTGATACACGAAGAGATAGCAGAGATAACAGTATTACATACAGTGATCTCATTTCTAACATTAATGGTGCAATTCTTTTTATATATATAATAGTTTTAATCCAAAAATGGAGAAGTAGCTACCCCTCTAAATCTACCACTGGAGTTTATGTATGGTCTATGTGGAGCAGAAAGACCAACATGGGCTAGTTAACCTAAGTTAATTTCAAACCCTGCTAGGCCATTAAATTTTTTTTGAATGACATTAGTTTTTTTTAATTATATGATTTTAACACAAAATGTTGATCTTTGGGAGGATACAAAGTTAATGGTGGTGGAGGAGGATGGTTACTTGTGGGGTACTTAGTGTCTTGTGTCATCCACAAACTATGTCATAATGATGGTGTTAAAGGGGCTATTACCTGGGGATGGTGGTGTTTGTCTGACTATCAATAACGACAGCTTCATTTATTAAATCATTCCTATTGAATATTTTAAAAGAATTTTAGTATAAAAAAACAACCATATAATATAACGATTATGGCAATATTAACCCCTCAAGTGTGGTGTGAGATATTTTCAGCATGTCTTCATCACTACAGAGTTAAGGCATGCCTCCCTGGCATAGTATGATTGTATGATATACTTTCCAAGTGACCCTTAACACAGTTTTAACACCCGTCTGTCGTGTTGCAGTGTTATAATACTCCCTGGCATAGTATGATAGTATGATATACTTTCCAAGTGACCCTTAACACAGTTTTAACACCAGTCTGTTGTGTTGTAGTGTTATAATGCTCCCTGGCATAGTATGATAGTATGATATACTTTCCAAGCGACCCTTAACACAGTTTTAACACCAGTCTGTTGTGTTGTAGTGTTATAATGCTCCGTGGCATAGTATGATAGTATGATATACTTTCCAAACGACCCTTAACACAGTTTTAACACCAGTCTGTTGTGTTGTAGTGTTATAATGCTCCCTGGCATAGTATGATTGTATGATATACTTTCCAAGTGACCCTTAACACAGTTTTAACACCAGTCTGTTGTGTTGCAGTGTTATAATGCTGCTAATTGTAAATAACAGATGCCTCTTGGGTTTGAAATAACTTTTTAAAAACATGTTCTTTTTTGCTTCATTGTAATAAATGACTTGACAATCCAGTGGCGTTGGAACGAAATTCATATGGGGGGTGTGTGTGTGCTAATACTAAGAAGCAACTGACTTTACCAAAAAACACAAGAATAACATTAAAATTTTAAATTATTGGGTGGGGCTGCAGCCCATTCCCAGACCCCCGGCTCCAACGCCCCTGCAATCTTCTGCAACTTGTATCAAGGCTTTATTAACTACCTAATGTGGAGGTTTATCATAACCATAGACCAGTTTATAATAACAGCAGATGAAGAAATTGTAAAGAATGGTTGGAGGATATTGAATATTAATGATCAAATTTAAGATTAATATAACTGGAAAGGTAAAGTTAAAAGTCAGTTAAGATTTTTGATTAATGGAATGAAAACAGTTGCTTGCAAAATGATAGTTTTGAATTTTATGTGTATACCTGTTTTAATTTACAGGTTTCTTGTCTTATTCTTATAGACATTTTAAATTGAATGCATATTGTTAAAGCTTATCAGCGTGTTATATCTGTTATATATTTTAGTTTTTTTTGTGTTTGGATAATGCATATGTATGTTATACCTATATGTTTTGTAAAATTTTGCATCAGATTTAGTAAGAGACGTGCATGATTTACATACAGTTTTATTTATTAGGCACCATTGAATAAAACCCAATAACCAATTTTTAAATTCTTTTTGTACTTTCTGTACTGTTGTGTAAACATTAATTTAGTTTATTTATTAACATCAAATTTTGAATTAATTTGTGGTTGAAAAAATGGATTCCCATGATGTAAAGTTTTATGAATCCAAATGGATTCTGACAGAATTTGATGAAAAATTAGGTCTGTTTTATTATTATTATTATTATCATCAGCAGCAAAAGCTTATTATTATTATTATTATTATTATAATTATCATCTTCATCATCATCAATATTGTTACTATTATCATCATTAATATTATCATTATCATCATTATTGTTATTATAGTTATTATTATCAATATTATTATCATCAACATTATTATTATTATTATCAATATTATTATTAATATTATTATCAATATTATTATTATTATTATTATCATCAATATCATTAGTATCATCAATATTGTTATAGTTATTATTATCTATATTATTATTATCATCATCATCAGCATTATTATTATTATCAATATTATCAATATTATTAATATTATTTTCAATATTATTTTCAATATTATTATTATTATTATTATCATCATCATCAATATTATTATAGTTTTCACTTGCAGGATAGTGATGATATTCCATATGAGAGTTACACACGTATTGAGCATGTCGTCACTGGCCGCTGGCTGCATGCTTTAGCAGGTAGGTGCAGTTACAACAACTGATTTCATTCATAAATCCACAATTTAGGAAAGTGGTGGGTATAAGTGTTGGGGGAGAATTGAAGAGTATTTTCACAAAATGTTCTTAATTCACAATTTGTTTGAATATAAATGACTATATCAGTTGCATGTTTGGTGTGTTGTTACATATTTGTACACTCATATAACAGCCCTTGTATAATTCTGTTATCTAAACAGAGATCCCGGTTTTGTCACCTGAGGTTTTTGCATGCATTATGAATTATAATACAGTTTTTCTCAAATTATTGTCATTTGGATTTAGCAAATTTTGTGAAAACTCTTTAATTTAATAGGCTTTTTAAAAACTGATATTGACTTTATTTTGTATTTTTATTATATATTATAAATTATACATTATTTATTTACTGTTTTGTATATTACAGAGCTCTAGCAATAACCCATTTGCAGATTGGGCTATCTTCTGTACTCTAGAGGCGGCGTTAAATAAAATAAACTTTTCTTTTATTACAGCTAGCACATAATATATGTAAATAAAAAAATTTAAATCTTGATTTATTGATTATATAGATCTTTATATTTATATATAATGAGTAAATATTAAAAAATGTTTAAAAAAAAAAAAAAATCTTTGTTGATGCAGGAATTTTGGAAGCAGAGTCAAAAGATATTTTTTATATATTTAATATTGGAGGTGAATAGAGGACAAAGTTTGTTTATTCAAAATTAAAAAAAAAAAAAAACCCCACAAATATTGGTCTAGATTGTAATTCGACACTTGGAACTCATCAACCTAATTTACGAATAATATGACCAAGAAACCATAATCGGCTGAAGTATTCCAACCTAGTTTTGAGGCTATTTGTTAACAGACAATTCTTCCGTTGGTGTGTACACCGCTGCAAAATAGCTGCATCCACACGATCTACTGTAACACCATTTCTTCATTAAGTTTTATATATTGTAACTTTTTCTACAAGAAAACAAGAAATCCTGAATATAGTTAGAATATATATATTTTTAAAAATGAGATGGGAAGCAAAAAATTGCTTTCTAAACTCAATATCAGAAAGCATATTGGGCCATTTGAGCCTGTCAATTTTGAGCCTTGGCTATAAATATCACATCATAGATGAATTTAACCTTATCATTTTTTAATGTTTTATAGAATAATAATTACAGGGAATATGTTATTATATAGAATAAAACAAATGCAACCCATGTTAAATGTGAAGGTAGCATTAAAATGTGGTTATTTTCAGATGAGTACATGAAACTGAGTGAGAACCAACATGATGTCGACCAGCACATGTCAATGTCAGGACTTAAATACAGCACAGCTCAACTGAAAAAGGTAAGAAATAAAATCTATTAAAACAGTTTGAAAGGATAATTGAGCTATTTGTTCTCAGTAGTTTGCTACTGTGATGGTTATGTCAAAGAGTATGTTTTTCTATGTTGTTATGTTGTCTTGTTTGTGGGAAAAGGTAAAGACTCATTGCTGCTATAGCTTCACATCCTGTGGCTGCACTGAGTTTATTTAAAATTTTAGGCTGTTATAATGACCACATATTTTAGCAGTTATTAAAGAATTAGAGACAGATCTAGAAGACCTATTAGCAGTGACAGGGTGTGGGGGAAATATTATTGCTTGTGAATCATGATCCATAACTTGACAGTAATTATCAAAGGAAAACAAAAAGGGACAATTGCCAGTAGGGTATTTAGGGCTGGTGCTACCATTAGGTCGACCAGACTGCTGGCTAGGGTGCAAACCTCAAAGAAGCACAGTACTGTCCTTTAAGGGTCACAGTTTTATACAAATTAGTTTTTAAAAACAACAACATAATTTAGCAGTTTCAAGTTTTGTGCTTTTTATTCTTTCTACAAAATATCAGTTCATAAAAATCGAAATTGGCAGTTGTTTTTTGGAGGGTGTGTGTACAAGTAGCTGGCCTTGCCTAGGGCACAAAATATTCTGGTGCCAGCCCTGCATATAGGTCTCCATTGTGTCCTCCCCCTCTGGTTCTGCACCTGGTAATAATCAGTTTGTTTGGCCATTGTTAAATAAACAATGCTTTTCTTTTATTTAGACAATGTGTTATAATTGCAGTATGTTTGACTCTTTAACAGACATTAATTAAACAGTTTGTTGATGTGTTATTAAATTAACTTTGTTTAAATATCTGTGTTTTAGTATCCATTATGTGCATGGATGTACATGTATCCTAACTAGTACATGTATTATATTGTAATTAATAGGTCCAAAATCATTTTTGTACTTTCCCAAGTGCTCTGTTGTCATTCATTTAAATATTGAACAAAAATATATTATAATTTACATAATATAATCTTTTATTATTACATCATGAATTATTTATATTTTTGTGAGTAATACACAATTTAAAATGTTTAAAACTAGCAGTAATACAGCAAATTAAGATTTATAAAGAATTTATAATTTGCCGGTCTGTGACATAGAAAGTAGTATCTAGAATGGCAGACATTACTTCCTGTGAGACCATTAAAGAACTACAGCTGTAATAATAACACATGAGTGAATGCAGGATTTCTGAAAGGGGGGAGGGGGTCAAGATGTGATGGGTTAATAGGAATTGGGGGGGGAAATGTTTAATTTTCACGTCCTTCCACTCGGATAATATATGTATAAAAATAAAAAATTCTAGAAAAGTGTGGGGCGGAGGAGGTCCTGACACCCTGGACCCCGCTCTGGATCTGCTACTGTAACACTACCTGTGCCACATCCCTTGTTACAAATATAAATTTACTGCATATTTTTACAAATAATTATTATTTTGTTGGATCAGCATTTTAGTTGGTGTCTAGGGTTTCCACATTTTACAGATGTTCCTGTATTTCAGGGTAGACTATTTCTATAGCTTACAGTTTTCCTGTATTTTAATGTAGACTTTGCTGTACATGTTTTCTATTTATCTTGCTGCATATTAAGATGGTGAAGGGAGAAATGTTTAAAGTAAGCTATTAAAGAAATGGATTTCACAATAATTTCACTTTTAAACATTTGTTTCTGCTGACTTTTCATTTGTTGAGTTTGCCAGAAATAGCTTTTATGGGACTCTCAATGCATTGTTTTCTCCTGTTTATTTTCCATTCCAGACAATGGGCCATGACTTTTATATAAAAAACTACAATATGTATTATCTTGTCTGTGGGAAAGGGCATATAAAACACTTTACACTCAATAAAAAAATTGTAGCCTATGTGGCAGTTGTTGGTTTCTTTTGTAGACCATGTGTTAGAAATACTGCATGTTTAACACATAATAGCCACTGATTAACCAGTGTGCTGGGGTGTTATTAAATGAACATACCTTTCTTTATTTGAATTTACTTATTTTGCACAGCAGCCATTTTTTGTTTTCATTGTGTGTGTGTTGATGCATGTTATATTTTTGTTAAACACAATTATTAGTCTGGTGTTTCTATTTTTATTAAATTCAAGTTGTGCTATTTGTACTGAAAGACTAAACATATCATCCGCTTTACAACTTATATAGTCTTACAATACTGTTATCCTTAAGCATATTGTTATTAAATTTAAATGTACAATTTTTATTTTCACTCTAAAGGTTAATTAAAGAGATACTTTCAGTTTTGGTATTTATAATTTTAGAGCTTAGGATTGTTGGGGCATCATTAGTCTAAATATTTTTACAAATTTATGTGTCTTGTCATAAGATAATTTCCTGAAATTTGATGGATTGTTGTGTCTATTTGGTTGTTGTTTTGCCTTTTATATCCTTGTAAATATTTCTATATTTTTTATTTTAAGGTATAGCAAAGTCCTTTCATAAAAAAAATATTAAGAATGCTTTTTAGGTATTGCATAAATACCAATCTTAGGAATGTATTTTGTTGCACATTTGTTGTTAATATTTACAGTTTTACTTACATGTGTGTAATTTAAATTAATTATGAAGGTTACATGTACAAGTGAAGTGAAGAACACTGGCTTACGTAGAATTTTATATTGGGGGTGGACCCCACAGATTTTATTTTGAGGGCCACCTACAATGTCTGAGTCTGTTAATTCCAAGACAGATATAACAAATGATGGAGAAAAAAGGTGGTGTTAGTGGCAGGGGTCATGGCCATCTGGCCACCCCTTCTTGCTATGCCAATGGTGGAGAATTCTGTTAACAATGAAATCAAATTTCATAAAAATGTGTAATGAATCTCCTATGGCTATGTTCTTTAAAACATAATCTACAATTATAAAGTGACATACCATATTTACCAGTAATCAGATTATGTCTAAAACCACTTTGAGCTAGTAGGTGCTACATGCAACCCTCCATTACTAAATGTCCTCAACATGAAACTTCTTGAGCATTTACAGGATGAATTAACCTTTGCATAGTTTTAATGGGTACTGAAATCAAATCTCAATCAGGGCAAGGGACTTTTAATTTTTATCCTGTCTGTGGGAAAGCACATATAAAAGATTGCTAACTGCTAATCAGAAAGAATTGTCCAATATATGGTAGCAGGTAGCCACTGAATAAACAATGCATAAACCAAAAAATCCTTTCCTTTTTTTCCTGTTAGAAATATTTAGTAATTGATGTTTCATGAAACAGCACATGTAACATCTAGTTAACAAAATGTGGAGCAGATTCCAACTAATAAAATCCTCCAGAACATTTATTCTCCTCTTTTACTCAAGGAGCAGAATTACTTTCCATAAAACAATTACAATTCGCCAAGAATTATTCATTGAACAAAATATTTGATAAATATTTGGAAGTCGCTAACCCTCTAGAAATAAGGCTTGTTATAAAGTCCTCATACATTTTGAAATTGTATTAATTTCAGTCCTATACATGATGAAATAAATCTGTGAAAAGGGAAAGTGAAAGAATTTCTTACATTTTTACATAGATTTATTTTCAGGACATGCACGGTTCCATGGGGGGGTGCACCCAGTGCATGCCCCCCACCCCTAATTTTCGGGCAATGAACATTTTTCTTGTAAAACCCTTAGGCACTTGCAAGATCGGGCTTCGCCCTCCAACGTTGCATGCCCCCCACCCATTCACAATTGCTGGAACCGCCCCTGGAGGTTGTTAATCTTCAGCATGTCCACCATAATTACATAACATACAAACTGTGTGATTCTCAAGTTTTACAAATACGTTTTGCAGTTGATTTTCAATAATACCCTGAATCATATTAGTTATCCTATTCCGCAGTAATAATAATTTACTGCTAAATTACAATAAAACCAATGAATCACATTTTTCAGTGCTCCTTATACATGTAGGTTGATTTTTATCATTTATAGAACTGAAGTTTATGAAAATTTAAAACTGAACATGGACTTTGTAATGGCCCTGTATATTACATAATAAATCAGGGAATTTTTCACTAGTCCCAACCAAAAATCCACTAGCCAGAATGAAGAATGGTAGATTAGTAAACATTTGGAACATATCATTGCTAACACATAATAATTATAGCCTGAATCTTCACTATGTTTTATGAGTCTGTGATTGTTACCCTTATGTTTGTTCAGATTGAGGCAATTGAAGAGAAACAGTATGATGATGCATTCACAATTCAGGTCGTTGATCAGAATCTAGTTGAAATATTCCACTACATGGCTGGCATGGTGCCATTCATACAGAAACTTGTTAATGACGTAAGTATTTTGAATTCTCTCATCCTCTAACTTGGTTAAAATAACAAAGATTTCTAAAGGCTTAAAGCTTAAATATGAATGTGTTTCTGACAGTCTTGGCTAACCTATAAAAAGCTTAAACATGAATGTGTTTCTGAAGTCTAGGCTAACCTATAAAAAGCTTAAATATGAATGTGTTTCTGACAGTCTAGGCTAACCTATAAAAAGCTTAAATATGAATGTGTTTCTGACAGTCATGGCTAACCTATAAAAAGCTTAAATATGAATGTGTTTCTGACAGTCATGGCTAACCTATAAAAAGCTTAAACATGAATGTGTTTCTGACAGTCATGGCTAACCTATAAAAAGCTTAAACATGAATGTGTTTCTGACAGTCATGGCTAAC